>VMBQ01004973.1:23166-73661 GCA_007657795.1 Dreissena rostriformis
TATATATATATATATATATATATATATATATATATATATATATATATAATTTCTATTTCTGATGCTTTTCATATTTACATCAAACAAATCACTAGGTGCTTATTTAACCTCTCACCATGACACCATTAAATTGGTTAATATTAACCATCCATTGTATTTGTTATCGCCGCCAGGAGGTTCATTATTTATGGAAAAGTGGACCATTGTCCATCAATTAAACATGGGACAAACGGTAACAAACAAACGCATATACACATGAATACATATAGATCCATCGACCTCGAGTGGTCAATGCAAATCTCGCTTTTGCTCCTAGATTTGTTCACAACACGTAAACGTTTAAAAATCAATTAACCTTTTAGCATCACATATTCCAAAGGAAGGAAACTGCAATAATAAAAAATAGCATTCAATTTATTTAGAATAAAACCTTTCAGTGTGCGCATGCAAACCTGAGCATCATGATAGTAATGTGATGGGGCTCGATGAAATGAAACACGAAAATAAATTCATGTATTACTCATTCAGTGCATTATTCTATTAGACCGAATGACATGATAAGTTATTAGTGCAAGTTTTGATCGGATGTACTATTGTACTTTTATAAAATGCTTATTACTAAGTTATAAGGTATGTTGAATTTTATTGATTGTCTGTGGCTTATATTTCCTGTGATTGCCTTCAAGAGAACCTTCACAGTTACAAAGAAAGGCAAAACATGCTTGTATTGTATGACGAAAACAGACATTCTTTGATATCACTTACACCCACCACAGACAATGTAGAAACCTTGAACAGAGATAGTGTGCACTAAACAGATGTTGACTGGAATATAACTTCGATGGAATATGAAGATACTCACCGACTTATGACAGAACACGCCATTTAATTAAAGCCCTTATCCAGAGAAGTTATTTTAACGCGTGTTAATGAGCATACGTTTAAATGAACATTAATGATGTTGCTTGTTCGAGTTAAAATAATGTTAGATTGTATGCAATGTAATAAAATTGTGTTGTTATTGTTGTTTTTTGTTGTTGTTTTTTTTTGCTCATACATTCTTGCTTTATGGTAAAAAGTTATTATGTACATGTCTTATTCTTATAGAATCAGGAACAGGCAGTGGTATGTCAATAAAGTATACGCTTATCAAATTTCATCCTTTTAGTAATTTACTATTTTCGATGCGTCCATTATAGCCGGTAATAAAAGCGATTCTTTAAGTTGTATTGTGTAAAACAAAAATTGACTAAGGCGTTTAACATGTTGCATTCATAAGAATGAAACAAAACAATAATACTTCTTTATATTGCCAATCATATTTATAATGTACGTTCGGTATATATATATATGTATCGTATAAAATATGGTTAAAGATAATATAATAACTATTCTACCACAGTCGCACACCAATAACCAATGCATGCACATTAGAATGAGAAGGGAGCTTACCGTGGGTTATTACCCCGATATACCAACGGTTGTTTCCCTTGCAAAGCGCGTGAATACATTCTACCGAATTAATTTATAAAATCTTTACTTCTTAAAGTACTGTTAACCGAACTAACGCACTGGAAGCAAAGTTAATTCATTTTTTCTGTATAAAAAATAAGTTTTAACAAGAAGAAAAGGCACATTTAAGCTGTGTTAAAGGATCTAGTTATTATTTGGATTAAGAAGCATATAATTCGGACACTATATTTCGGATGTTATTGAAACGCATTTTCGTGGTGGAATTGTCGTAGAATCGAAATAATCGACGGGTAACCGTCGGTTATTGCAGTAATAACCAACAATATGTCGTTCCGATGCTTGTTATCAAACCACTCGGGCTACGCCCTCGTGGTTTAATTCCTACGCATCGGAACTCCATACCGTTGGTAATTACCGCAATAACCAACGGTTACCCGTCGATTATTTCTTATTTAATATAATATCTCTCCGTTTACTTTTCAATCGTTTCAATAATATTGTTCAACTAAAGTGCAAATACAATATTGACAGCACATTGTATACATCCCAAGTTACTTTATCGAATACAACTATGATACTTTACGATGGAAGTCGTGTTATACGATGTATCATAATAAACAATATTTCCTTCTTGAACACGATCTTTTACCAAGAACATGTCTTGTTCCTTGAACTATAATACGGGAAGTTCAATGGGTACTTAGTCGGTCAATTCTACTTAATGAAGTCCTTTAAGGAACGAGCCTTGTTACAAGAAGTCTGCCTTGCCTTGAGGCTAACCAATTAACGTAAATTTAAGTTCATGAAATGTCTAGCGATATATCGGCCATATGACGCTGATCACAGTCCACCTATGTTGCAATCATATTGAAATTTATTCTACTCTAACAAAAACGAACCACACGTTTATTGGAATATAATTTTCATAAGACAATGTCATTTTAAAGACGATTGATTATTTTTTATCTTTCTAGTTAAGTCACTCTCTATAAATAAGTCATCATTTTGCATTTTTGCATTATATGAAACAATGTTGCACATTTATCATTGATTCCATACGCAAATTCAAAAAAAGAAGAACCAATATTTTGATAAACAATGTATATGAATATGAGCACATTCTCGACACAAAACATGACTAGTAATCCCTATACTCTATTGAACTTTTGAACGATGAACGAAAGTGACCGCAGTTGATTTTTGCCTTATATCACTTAATCAGGAACGCACTCGCCGTTTGTAACAAGCTGTGTACCTCTGGCATTCGCTGTGGGGGGGGGGAGTGAGGCGAAGGTATTATTTTGAGTAAGGTCAATAAGCGGTCATATTTTATTATAGTTTGCCTTCATATTTAAGATCTATGTAAGCGATCGGAAAGAAAGCTTTTTTTTCCATGGATTAGGACAAACGTGACAAGAATTGTATGTCTATTCTTAAACGTTAACCACACGAAATGTTCAAAGTGTTATCATTTGAACATTAGAGATCAAGTGCAATAAATCGTGTTTTGCAGCCTTCATTGTATAGCCTGAACAAAGAGCAGTAAAATGCTATCATTTTAGCTAGTATGATATACAATAACGTGACGTAAATGTCTTTCCAAAAAATAGAGAACTTCCAATGCGTCGTTTTTAGTGATGCCCATATATGTATGTTGGGGTTTTAGTAATTAAATGACCCCTTAAATGAGTGATTGGCGTAACAACGAATAAATAAAAGACGTATAACTTGACTGTTCGTATTGAAATTTAATTTAGTATTATCTAAAATAATTGTGTGTATTGAATAGAGGCGTTGCTTTAATTTGAATTTAAATGAATATAACTTGCAAAATATGTTTTTTTTTTCCATTTAATGAACATGACTAAATTAATAACTTATACATTGACATATTTTTTACATCACCTAATGATTTGTAATCTATACATTTTTTCAGTGTTATATAATAAAACGTGTAATTACACCATGCAATATACTACTTTATGAATAACGTTGTATTGTCTGATAACGTCAAATTAACTAGTCAACGGTTCTCATAAAACAATGGATTCTAACGTGATCTTTATTTCTTAATTTGGCTGTACAGGCAAGACAACCTTTTATTATCATGACAGCAGAATCCAAAGTTTCTTATTTCTTATAATACAAATAGGAAAAAGTACTCATATTAATTAAATCTATTCCGAAACTACGAATACTCAGCGCAAACATGTAAACTAAATCACAATACGGTTTTCCTTTGGTGTTTTTTTTTCAATCAATATTTTAAATCATACCCATGCGCAATGCATCTTTATCTATATTACCCAAATCCATCAGATCAGCGGTATGATAAGACCAACTGGTTTGTAATTATTACTTACATACAGATAAGCATTCATTTGGTGTGAGCACCTGTAATACATCAATAATAAACAATATAAGACCTTTAAGCTAGCTTTCTTTGTATTTTATCAGAGCCCTGTTTAAATGGCACTAACGACTTAGAATGTTTCAAAATTGAATTTATTTGTATACTTGTATAGCATGAGTCAAATAATTTAAATATTGTGTAACATAAGTTAGGTAATGAATTGAACCATTCTACGTGTTTTACCAGATTAATACACATTCAACATGATTGACTGGGGAAAAAGTCCCCGGAAGCTGAATATTAACAATGGGTTATTTTCTGTTTGAATGTTAGAAATAAAGGGATGTAATTTACAAGGAATGCCCTTAGTTACGGGAAAGGTCTATTAGCGAAAGGCGCAGGGATTCAAATGGAACGATGGCACTGAACGTAAGCTATGTTAAAGAAATATGAATTTAGTAATCGTTGCAATATTTTAATGTCTTAACATTTAATACAACTTTTTAAAAATGTATCAAATACAACGCTTCATTTGGTAGAATTTTGCAAAACCAAATAAGACATTTATAGGGTAGTTTTACGCGTAGCCTACGAAAGAGGCCGAATGCTGTTATTAGTAATATAAAATAGAAGTTAATAGTTTCAGTGCGTACATCACATAGATCATCGGACGCTTGAAATTCCAGAGACATCTTGAGGATACGTTACCATGCAATACATACATAACAAATACAAACACGAGTGTGAATAAATCTGACGTAACCGCCTATACCCTGTCAATCCAATTTTAAACCGGCTTTAACATATATAAAATATGATATTTTAGCTTCACCAGCAAGAGCTAAACCATGTTATAAATGTATAAAACTATGGTCATGGCCTCGGAACGTTCAATACAAAACTTGTGAATGGGGTTATACAACGGTCGTCGGTGGAAAACGAATTGAAATAAAACCTGACACAAAAATGAATTTCCACAACAATCCGCAGTACTCAATTGAATCTATTGGTTAGGCCTCTTTGTTATATAAAAGATTACAAATAAAAGATTAAATGCTAAGCAACGTTACTTATATAATCATAAGGGCATATATCAGTTTCTAATAGATTCTTAATAATGTCACGAGTTCAAAACCGTCATAAATAACTCTCTTAGTATTTTAATGGCAACGACATTTCACAGATTCCCTCCCATGTTTTATGAACATATCGTGTTTCTGATTTGTTTAGTTTAACAATAATAGAATGATTTGTGTTTTTGCTTTGCTCGCAATGTTGCTGTTAAACAGTTATGCCAATTAATGCGATTGTTTGTTATTGCCATGTCTGTCATTCTTAACAAAACAATGTTTGTATTGTCAAAAATACCCCTTCAACGTCATATTTTATTTTGCACTTTAATGATTCAATCAAATAGATTAGGTTATTTGCATGTGTATTATACATGAGTATAAGTATGTATAGAGGCGTGTTATCGCGTAATCTTAGTAACCGGAACAGTGCACATCCACAACTTCATATCAGACGGTACACTGCTTGCCCGTTTGATTGATATAATTTCAAAATAGTCGAACTACTTCTTCGGAATATTGTAATAATCATGTTATTGAAATTCTACGTTGAAAAGTGGCGTCATTTAAGCAATTATGACAAAAGATAATAATAATGATTACACATGCACAACTTCATAACAAATGGAACATGCCCTTCTATGTTGAATTTTGTGCTTTGAAACGTTTACGAATAATTTGTCGAACAAGTTTGTGTGTACGAACAAATTTACAGACACACGCCCAATGTGTTTTGTAGAGTGAAATATAATGATACAATTGAAACATGATCACGAAATAAATATTTGTAAATGTAATCATCGGCTAGTAAATTGAATACGTGTATAACGATTTCATAAACGATTTCATAAAATCTGCACAAACATTTTGTGTCATTTTATTGGAGGATTAAATCTTTTATAATCTTCTAGACAGTCCATTATAATCGCTATAAACAATATAAACAATACAATCGCTAGATAACCCCAAAATTGGAAAATACCTTATTGAAGTCGTTATTGGAACATCAAAGATGCGTATCATGTATTTCCCATTTTCGGTTTATCAAGCAATTATATTGTGAAACGTGATTATAAAGTTCTGCCCGCTCTTCTTTAACAAATCTTAATGTTATGACATTCAAAATATTGACCATAGCGTCACGGCGTAACAGTTGTCTTAAATCGGAGATAGTTAAAATAAAAGTGTACGTGTTATAATAACATGTTGTGTACACTTTAGCATTGTCTCTAGTAAAAACGCAATAACATGTGAATGGTATTATACTATGGTCGTCCCTGGAAATCGCTTTGAAATAAAATCTCACTCAAAAAAGTGTTTCTATCACAACCCACAGTACTCCATTGAATATATTTTCTAGGGCACTTTGTTAAATGAACTATTACAAATAAAAGAGTGAATGCTAAGAAATGTAATTTATAAAAACCATAAAGTCTGGACATACATAAGTTTCTTATAGATTCTTACTAATGTCATAATTTCAAAACATTCATTAATTACTTTCATAGTTTTTTTATGGCATTGGCATTTCCCGGATTCCCCCTTTTTTTATAAACATATCGTGTTTTTAAGTTGTTAAGTTTAAAAAGAATATCATGATTTTGTTTTTGCTTTGCTCGCAATCCTGCTGTTTAACTGGAATGCAAATGAATGAGATTGCGTGTTGTTGTCTTTTTTGGTCATTCTTAACAAAACATAAATCATTTATGGATATTACCGTTAAGTCATAAGAAAAACTTTTGTGAGTTTGTAATAGCACGTGTTCTTGGTTATCTTGATCGTTTTATAATGAAATACACTTTTTTATAACAATAGTGTTCAATATTTTTTTTGAAACTTTATGTTTGTTTAAACAAAAGAACACTGTTTGGTATTCATCAACCATGCTATATGAGAAATCAATCAAAGACCAATTATTATTTATTCCAATATTATGTTGTCCCGAAACAACAAAGTTCTGAAGGTCAACGAATTGACGTTATTTGCATTATAGGAATGCTATTTAATTTTCCCGCATCTCTTAACAAGTTTGTGAATGTATCGATGCAGATACAATTATCTCATCAAACAATATTATTTATTGGAAAAGTTAGGCACTTCTTGAATAGTAAGATCCAAACCTGTTGATTCAAGCGATACAACTTAGGTCAAAGAAAGAGGGTTTTAAGAAAACAAGAGGGACATGATGGCCCTTAAGCGCTTAACTGGGTGTCCATAGGGCAGGGATGCCCCCACATTCCGCGTATGTCAAACAAAAACTGTTGATTGCTAAATTTGACTTTTGACCATAAGGTGTGACCTTGACTTTTGATGTAATAAGACAGGTTATTTAATTATTGCATGATTACTGACAGATTTCAGTCCGAAAAAAAACTGTTTTATGACCAACTTTGGTAATTGAAGTGTGACCTTTATCATTGAGGTAGGGGGACGAATTAAACACGCGGCACGCTCTCTTGTAATGTATAGAATTGTTGCCATGTTATTTGAAAATCCATTGCTATATGACATAAGTATAGCTTAGACATGAATGTTCAAGCCATTGAATTGCCAAACTTGACGTTTAACCTCTTAGTGTGACCTTAACCTGTAAGGTAAGGAAAAGACACGAAATGCCGTTCCCTCATGGTTATCGTTTATGAAAAGTTATTTATAAATTAGCACGATGAATGCAACAGTGCAAACAAGCTTTTTCATGGCCACATTTGATCTTTCAACTCTCAAGTGTGACCTTGAGCTTCGATATGGGAGAAAGGTTTTAAACAGGACTTGTTTCCTTAGTATTGATTGCATTTGTGTAAAATCATTTAAAATCCATCAATAAATGACAAAGTTATGAAAGACAAGAATTTTCAAGCTGTTTTATTGCCAAATTGGCTTTTAGCCATTGAGGTAGGGAGACGAATATTACCAGATATAGTCCAGATAAACATTCGAACATAGTTTCATCAAGATTGAGTCATTAATTTTGCCTCTAAAGTGGTAACAAGGTTTTTGTTTGTTACCAAGATTTGACATGGTAACGTATTTTTTGACCCAGATTCGAACTCATCTTAGATATTATGCAATTAAACATTCTTACTAAAATGCATCAACATTGAGTCATAAATGTGGCCTCTTTAGTGGTTTTAATATGTTTCTAAGATTTGATCTGATTACCTAGTTTTCAGACGCACGTGAATCCGATTCGTTCTTCGTTGTTCTACGGCATCGCCACACAAACTTCGTCGATGTCAGTTTCTTTTTTATAATTGGAATGGTATTATGGGAATATTTGTTGCCTAATTGCATACAAAGATTGAGCACATCATACTCAAGGGATAACCCATCAGGCAACACATATGACTGGCTAACTCATGAACATTGGTAGACACTCTACAGGTAAGTAGTATATATACACCAGAAAAACCACTATTAAGGGGTTGTATTGTTGTTTATCGTTAGTGTTGTAAATATTTATTCTGAACCAGTTTTAGACAATACACACGTTTAGTTGAAGACTATTATTCTACATTTGTCTAGACTAAGTAAGGTTTAATGTCAATGTCCAACAAGGTGAAGATATCTCTAAGGTTTATTTATCTATTTGTTTTAAGTACAATGACAGGTTCAGGTGTTAATGATATTAACATTACAGTTATTAATAAAAAATTAACTGTAATTGGTGTTTGGAAAAAAAAAACATTTAAACAATTAAAGCAATTTTATGTTCAGAGAAGAAATTACAATAATATCGAGTAAAAAAACTGTTTTTATTTATTTTGAACTTACGTTATAATTTTATCTTATCTCGTAAAGAATACTCATGTATCAGTGGTATAGCCGAGGCACATGCTGATTCTGCATGTTTCCGTATTAAATCAATGGAGTTTACGATCCATTCAGTAAAGTAAACCTTTCATAATTAACCTAAAATGACCTCTTAAAACGACCAAAATGAGGTCATCAAAACAATATATCTATTGAATGGTAATTTGATCATGTTATTGCTTTAATGTGGAAAAATAATGGTTTTTGGTAAGATAAATGTGTTACGCGGCTACTTACTGACCCCGCACGGCGTGATATCATGTAATGGAATCATTGGGGACGAGAGTACCGTAAGTCCAACATGTATTGAAAGCCCTGTATCGAACCCTACGGGGTCAGTAAGAATGTCAACATTTAACATAACCATCGTTGTGAAAATTAATTCAAAGGTTTTTTTTTTTTAAATTGTTTTAATTGTGAACCATTAAAAGAGTGAATACATATTTGTGTCATCCATAAATTGTTATACATGTATTGTTATAATGAGTGTTGTAAATTGGTATCGACTAACTGAATACAAAGCTAATTTGCTACGACAAAAATAAAATCGGTGAATTATCTTTAAATTATGACATTTTAGTTATATATCCACAATGCAATTAGTGTTTCGTTTTGATATTATATCAACCTCATCCTACAAATTACATAGAACGCCAATGGTGTCATTAAATAAGACGTCGCGTGCAATATATCACTAGATACATATCCGAGAGCAATGATTTTCTAAAGGTCAGCAGCTTGACGTCATTGTCTTTATGGTAATGCATTCAATGTTTATGTATCTCTGAGCATGTCTATGGTTTTCTATACAATCAACTTTACTCATCCCAACAAACAAGCTTAATTTTTATGTCTTGTCATAACTAGAAAACCCCTGAAAGAACTTAAAATGTATTATATAATGAACGTGTTTATTTTGAAAATATATAAGTCTTATTAAAACATTCCATTCATGAACACTGCAATGTCACTTTTGTCGATCTACGTTTCAAAACAACTTGACCATTGAAACGGAACATTTGATCTCTTTGATGCTGTTTATAAAGTGTCTTATAGATTAACAACTTAATCGCTACCTCTTGTGTTTGTTAACATGGGGATGCGTTCAGTCATAGTTTGATTGAACGTTAATCTACTCACACTTCAGTTGGGAAAATTCAGCCGATCTAAGCGGATAACGAATAATATGAATGCATACGTTCATGTCATCAACGCTATGAGCCCAGTCACATATATGTATAGAGGCATACCACAAATGTCACTTCACATTATACATTTTTAGCGGAACAATTATACGCCTTATGTTCTGAGCTAATTGGCTTGGTTGCATTAGTTGTATATTGTGTAGTATTGTTTAAAATGACATCGCAATGATTTAATTGTAATAATGATTTCTTTTTTTTATAAAACTGCAACGTCATATAGAATTGCGCATAAAAAGAATTTGGGTCAAACGCTAATTTATTTCTAATATACACACACATGTAGTGTAGAGTAACTAATGGTGCATAATGTTCATAACAATTTAGGTTATTATTTTTTGAGAATTATATATTACAACATAGAGTATTTAAAAACGTAAAATACTAAAACATAATTTGCAAACATTATATAAAAAGACTTGCTTCCCTATAACGGTATTGCGGCGCGTTGAGAAAGAAGTCTAATTATGTAGGAGTAGATAGTCTCGTCTCTAGAAATATTTCAGATCGCCGTACATGAACACATAATTTGTTTCTCTGTGAGAAATGCGGGAGGAAAAACAGATCAACAGGATTGACGTCATTCCTTGAAGGTCACCGTTGCTGAAAGAACTGTTTTCAAGGCACTGGCGAATTTATTTCCCAGGTTACAAAGCGGTCAACGGATGTACTAGAATTTCGATGACATTAGATTTATTGCTTCTTTTGCACGACTTTATCATGATTTGATCTCCTTAAATGACAGTGATACTTAGTCGTAAACAAACACACGCGTGATTATTGTTGTTTCGTTATGAAATATCCTTGTCCTTACAAAAACAAAAATATGTCTTTAATATAAACAACAACGCTATATGTTCAATTGTGCATACATGAAACAAAGAAAATGCTTAACATAGTATATAGAGGACATAGCTCATCCCACGTAATTTGAACTTTTGATGCCAATTCCATATATTTTCGTTTCATTTATTACGGAAAAAGGTTTTTTAAAACGATTATGAAGGATATCGCTTGCTTTAATAATGACTCCATGACGATTTTACAAGAAGGGACGCTTATTACTTCATCGACGACGACCCTAAAGATATTTTGTTCGAAGTCCATATGTGAAGGTTCAGATATTGGCCATACAATTTCAAGATGTTGTGTCGATTAGCTCGTTATTTTTTAATGTTAAATCGGTACCGTGTGACAACTAAATCAGTGCGTTTTGAAAAAGCAATTCTCACCTTGGTATTTTGGTTGTTCATTATGTAAACCATTATTCTCAATTTTAATTTTAACTCTGGTTGTCTTTTTTAAGTATTATCTTGTCTATTGATGGCATAATAGCCACTTTTTAATCGGTTCTTTCCTGGGCATGGTTTACAATTCACGATTTAACATAAATAACACACACAATGTGTTTACCTACATCTTATAAATTAACAAAGCCTGTTGCATGGTTATCGGTATATGTTTATTAGTTCGTAAGTGGTCAATGGGAATTAAGTCAAGTTACAAAAGGGATTAATTACTATGATTAAATAGTTCTGTTGCAGATAGGGGTTCGCATAATATAGTTTTAATTACCCATCAAAATAAACTGCTTAATAGAGACCAATGATATTTTGCATCAAATTCTTTTTGTATAATTTATTTATATCGTGATCATCCCAAACCGTCTGGCTTGTTGTCATCATATTACTACCCTCTCATGTCTTATTGTTTAACTTGTTGCAGCTCATTTCATCTAACAATAAAATAGAAATATTTCTTTGTAATAAATATACAAACTAATTCTTTGTGTTCACCTCGTTTCTGCAGTAACCCATGTAAGCAACTGAATAATATTACAAAACATGTTCGCCGCAGTGATTCTTCAATTATTATTGTTGTTGTTTTTACATTTGTATGATATGTATACAGAATCACATGGATATAGTTTTTTGTTATTTATAAATGATCGCATATGTATTATGTTTCTTTCCACGTATAAGCCTTAACATCGATGTGTATTCATGTTTTACTACATATTGTATTTTTGTTAGAACGATTATGTTTAAACATTGATTCCCAATTGTCTGGTATTTCTTTACACATGCATATGTTTCATGCACTATATCAGAACAGTATTGTAACATTAATAGTCATATTCATATTTAATTATTCAAAAAGTGAACATATTGTCAAACATTTAGTTCTATACTTACTATATGAAACACATTGCCTTCATCTATATGACGATAATCGTGTATTCTTAAGGGGTGTTGCGGCAGTTTATTTAACCGAGGATAAATTATAGCAACACCGAATCGCTATTATCACAACCCAATACTTTTGTTATTTTTGTTATCAATATTATATTTATCAATTTAAAGCATTTATCACTAACTTCAAAACATGCCGGAATCTGTAAACAAGTCCCTGTAAGTTATTGATGATTATGGTCGAGTTTGATGCCGTATTGTCTTATGTTTGTGCATTAATATTGGATTATTGTTGTTGTTTTTTGGTTAGCTGTTGCGATCCCAGTTAAGATTATAAACAATTTCTAAGGTTTATGCATATTTCTAGCAATCTATGAACCGGTACTTGGGTTGCTAGAAATATGCATAAACCTTAGAAATTGTTATGCTTTAAATTGATACATATAAACAACAGAACTAAAGAGCTCCAGTATAAAACAAGAATCAAATTAAAGAAAGAAAAAAAAGTAAAAACAATAATAGCCGAGACGGGGATCGAGCCACTGCCCTTTGTTTTATGAACCCACTCTGTAATATGTGATGACTCTGATAACAAAAATATTGGGTTGTGATAATAGCGATTCGGTGTTGCTATAATTTATCCTCGGTTAAATAANTTTTTCATATAGTATTTGTATGTAGTACTTGAATAAAAATTTTGAACAAAATCTATGAGATAGAAAAAAATGGAAATTAAATTTCCGGCTTGTTCTCTCTCTCCTTTTTATATGATGTCGTTGTATTGCTTATCTATTTTATCGTTAAGTTGTGTGTTTGTGCAGACGAATAAAAACGCGTGTGTGTTATTGTTCAAACCTACACTATGATATTGCGTTCCAAATGTATGTAGAACCGTCAAACACATTGCGATTGTAAGCTATATTCAATCAAAATGCATTTTGTAGATTAAGTAAAGTCTGCATTTTATTTCGACTAAATCGTGTTGTGTGAGTTATTGGAGCATAACAAAGATAAATCCTGGAAAACAAAGTGCTAATTTTCTTGTACAGGGCATTAGTTTTATTAATCCATCTTGAATGTTGCAATGGCTTTATTCCACTATTATGTCGTTTATATATCATAACCAGAATATAGATTAATTATAAATAATATAATTAATTGCTGTATACGTATTCCCATTAAATGGTTGTTTTGAGTTGATACATATTCTACCATAATCTTAACTGAATCGGCGGAGTCTTTTGAGGACATTCAATTATGTGTCCAGAATTTATCTGAACTTGAACATTAAGAAAAATTGACCGCATGTGATTTATATATTATTTATTTATGTTTATGAATATAATAAATACACACGCATCGCAATAGTAAGTAGCTAATATCAAGTCAACCGAACTGCCTAGGAGAAACATTCATTGTTTTGTATTGTAAATTAAAACGTTCGTCTCGCACGCAACGTCAGTGTTTTCGTAAGCACGATCGGAGAAAAGTTTAAGAGATTACATATTCCATTTGAAATGCCCACTTTAACATATAGATCGAACATATTGTCTTCGCGGTGTTTATTCATTGGTGTTTAAATGAGTCCCGTTAAAATGTATAATAACTGCGTTTATATTAATCTAAAATAAATTACTTCATAACGCGCCCGCAATGACATTCTTGTACTTCTCGTGGTTCCCAGTTGAAATAAAAAAAAATGCAATACCATACGTCAATGTGTTGGATGAGAGAAACTGTAATGAATCAATGAAAGTTGCAGACATGCTCAGAGATCGGTGGGAGTTGCATGTTTTGCCATAGAGACAGTGACGTATTCCGCTGACATTTAAAAAAACAGATTTTCTCTAGAAAATGTCTCTAGTGAAATATTACACGCGACATCGAAGTTTCAATAAATCACTGGCATTCTAGATAATTAGTAGAAGCATAAGCTGACGTAGGTTTTAGTCTTTTTCTCATGACAAATACGTTTATTTAATATATTTTTTTATTTGCAAAACCACTGAGAGCCAGGCTTGTGGGTTAGAACATACACATCGTTAGTAAAATAATCACGAATCTCATATCGAAACAATATATCACTTCTGATGACCAGTTCAACGCCTTTAAGTCTGCGAAATAAATCTGCAGGAGGAAGATGAACAATATGAGGTGTTGACCTTTCAACGAATGACGTCAGACGTGTTACTGATGATTCGCCTTGAGTCTAGCCATTCAATTGAATTTGTACTGATGTGTCACAAACATAAATGTACGTGTTTGTGAGTTTTTTTCTGCTAACAGAACATCGGTTAGCCGATATGGTATATTTTTGTTTATCAACAAGAAATATTTTTTTATGGAAATATTATAGTTTATATACCTATACTCAGAAGGGACCTTTGATAATGTTTAATATTCCTGTCCCTTTATAGGACACAGCTAAGTACGTTGGTCTCTTTGAAGGAAAACTCTGAATGGCTGAATAAGAGAAAGTTGTTCCCAAAGAAATACAAAGGAACAGAAAATGATATATATTTTTAGCTCTTCCATGTCAAAAGCACAAAAACTATTATGCCTCGCCTGAAGATTTGTTTTGATATCCAAGATGAACATGTTATAGGGTTTCCCCGCAGAAGAGTTGTGTTTTGAGACATAGATGTTGCTTAAATGTGCGGCACACAACTGAATATCCTTTAACTTCAGACAACCATTTAGTTGGATTCGTTAAGTTAACATTTTTTGTATTAAACACGCTGTGGTATCTATACGTATTGTTTTTTTTTAAAAAGACAACAACATATGTTATAAATCTCTTTTGTAACTAGAATCAATTCCCTATTACCAATTACAAACTCATCCACATATGACCATTTCTCAGTCCGTGTTTATTTCTAAACCAATAAGCAAGATGAAACTTAAAACAAAGACAACCGGCGTTCAAATTAAATTGAAAATAATGGTGGACCATAAATTAAAAACAAAAAGACCAAGGTGAGAATTGCTATTTAAACTCGGACTGATTAAGAAGTCACACGGTACCGATGTAACATTCAAAATTAAGGAGCTAATATACACAACATCTTACTATTTTAAGGCCACTATCTCAACTTAAACACATGAAGCATGAACAGAATATGTAGAAGTCGTCGTCAAGAAACTTATAAACATCCGTTGTTGTTTACTCGGCACTGACTCATTATTAAAAGCAAGCAAAAATCCCTCATAATCGTTTTTAATATTCGTTTTATAGTAATTAATTCAACAGAAATAAATGAAATCGGCTTCCGAAATGATTATTTACGTAGGACAAGCTGTGTTCTTGTATACTATGTTAATTTTGTTAAGTGTGCAAAAGTGAACATATTGGGTGGTTGTTTACAATAAATAAATATTGTATTTTTTTTCGTAAGTACATAGACATGTCATTACAAAACACTAAGATAACAATAATAGGCGTGTGTGTTTTTTTCGACTAAGTATCAACGCCCTTTAAGGCGATTAAATCATGATAAAATCGTGCTGAAGAAGCAATACATTTCATTTCTAAGAAAATCTAGTGCATTAAATGACCGCGATGTAGTATTAGAAATAAATCTGCCAGCGCGTGGTAACAAGTCTTCAAGCAGGTGGTGACCTTTAAATAATGACGTCAAACATGTTGTTTTTTTGCTGTCGCATGACGGTTCGTAAAGAATCTTATTATGTTACCCCTGACAGCGATCAGCAATGTTTCTAGAGAACAGACTATTAACTCCTGCATAATAAGCATGTTTTCTCAACGCGCCGCAATATTGTAATAGAGAAGCATTCCTTTTGTCTCAGTTATGTAACTTATGATTTTGAATTTATTGCTTAACATACAATAATCCCAAAGTGGTTACCTACTATTTCATGCAGTTCAGAGAAACACGTTATTCTTGTTAAAACAAATAATAATAATGAACTTAATGCATCACTCATTACTCTACATCACATATGTGTACATTCGAAATGAATAAGCGTTTGAGCAAATTGTTGTTATGCGCAATTTATTATATGATGTTGCAGTTTTATATAATACAAAATACAATCATTTTGATATAAACGCCAACAGCTAATGTTGATGTTATCCAAGTTTTTACAGAAACGTAAGTCAGTGATGTCATGAAAAGACAGCATGGAGTAATAAAGTATCGGTTGGTTTCCTTCGAACACTTTCGTGTCCCATGTGTCCCTTCGTGTTTATGTTATTTCGTTGTAATATTCTTGAATCAATGGTAGCTCATTATTCATGATAAAGATTTGATTTAATTGCTTGATTCTTTTTTGTTACATTACTTTAGGTCGTTAAGATTATAATCACATACGTGACATGTGTGATAGTTGTGTTTGACGGTCATTGTTGACAAATTATTCTACAGATACAGTGTCGTTTAATTCACCATGTGTTACACAAATAGTTGATGACATCATACATTTCATCAATGAATATAAATTAAAAGCTTTTAAATAAAACTACATAAAACAACGCTTATGCAAGCATGCCAATAAACTCAGACTCGTAAGTATTGAATTGACAATAATATCAATATTCTTTTTAGTAACCACACATATATAATATTTCGTCTAAATTGTGTATGCATCTAACTAGTTATGACCAGTATAAACACTAGCAATATAAGAAAGCACGTCTTGCGGACAACTTTGTCTCGGAGCTTGCAAGGCAGTAAAGTCTGTTCAAATTCAACTAAATATCTGACAGATCATGATGATTACACTTCTATCGAGTACAAACATCATATTAGACGTCATTCGCGGAGTCTGATAAGTGTGTGTAAGTACCTCATGGACTTCTCCTGTTATTGGTTGATTTCCTCAATAACTCTCGCTCGATTCAACCTTTACATCACAACAGCTAAATGTCAAACAAACATAAAACACTACACAAATAACCGCTCGACCTATGTTTGTTTTCCATTTGTGAAAACAAAAAAAACAACAACTGACAGTTTTCGATTTTTATGCAACCCCAAAAAGTAGCCAGCAGTACCAATCCGTCTTTCCCCTAAATGAGGAACATGTGGAGACAGTCTTTCGCACGCAAACCAGTTCTTTGTCCAACATCATGATCACATTAACATTTAAAAACTTCGGATATGGGTATATTGATTAGTTCTTTATATGTAAGTAATAACAAACCACAAGTAGTATCACTTTTAGCGTTGGTGACATGTATTATGTCAAAACGTGTGTCGTGTCGGCATTCGTGTCTGAGACGTATCTAGTTCCATTCAAGCATGACTCTATTTCATACTTATTTATGTTCGTTTTAGACCTTATAACTGGAGACAGAGTAAACGTTACCATCATTTCCTTAGCTTTTCATATTCAATAATGTCTTCAGGATACGTAAAAATTTTGATCTAGAAATTGAGTTTCTGTAATTAGTCAAGACTTCGTGAAGAAAAAAAAAATTTGATGCATTGTTTGATAGCAAAACAAAACAAATAGAGTAAAATGCAAATAAACAATGTTGGAAATTAATTGGCGGGTATTTCCTTTATGTGATATTTTATTTAAAAAAAAGACAAATTGATAATACTATATAACCGCTAGTTAATACATATGCTCCTAATTGGAAGGTATTTATAGTTTAGGCTTCTTCAACACAGAATTGAAATAAATGCATGCAAATGAAATTTATTCCCATAGTTTCTTTTTTAGTGGACGTAGCAATCAAATCATCTCCGACACTGCAAGTTTGTATACACATGTTGTTGAAGTGCAAACCTTAGCGTTACTGATTGTCATACAATCTTGTTGCAATTTGGCTTTGTTAACCCATTTATGCCCAGCGTCTAGAAAAAAGGCCTTGGCAAACAGCTCAGACCCAGATAAGACGCCGCATGATGCGGCGTCTCATCAGGGTCTGAGCTGTTTGCTTAAAGGAATTTCTGTAAGAAAGTTCTAAATATAGAAATAAATATACTAGACATCCCTAATTTTGGAAATAAATTGATCCAATTTAGAAGGATGGGAGAGCCCACTAGGCATAAATAGGTTAAATAAAATAAATCCCATGTGGTATATAAATGACATAATCTTTCATTCGCAAAATGCATGTTTAAACAAAAAAGCGTGACTTCGATAAAGTTTTATACCCACGCAGCAATTTAGCATTATTGGTTTTGATCTTTTGAACATTTTCAAATAGTTTTAAAGGGCTGACTTTAAAATTATTGATTCAAAATAATTTAAATATGTTAAATACCATATTCAGTAGATCGGATTTTCTTGCTTGAATTTGTGTTGATATTCAAATAAACAGTAATTGTTAAATAAATTAAGGAACCCGCAAAAACATCAGGAATCGGGAGTCGAGCGGGTAATTATAAATTAACATCTATTATGACGTATTGCAAAATAAATCATTTAATTCCATCATCATACCGCATTTACGAAATAACTCCCCATCTGGTAATTTTTGGTGTTTACATCACTGTTGAGTTACAAGTAGCACTTAACACGTTAATAATCGTGACGTCTTATTGTAAATGTTCATGACGTCATCGATTTTTAATTGTAGTTTTCAGCCAATTTCTTGTGTTTATCTGTTATCGACAAGAAGACAGATATATGCGAAACTGGTGGGATAAATAGATTACCAGATAGGTTCGAATTCAGATATGTGTATATGCTATGTAGGTAGGTTTAGGGTTTCTACACCTCAATAAATAAATCTCGATTCTCTGTAATCAAAAATAATGTAGATTTCTCAATATAATTTATGCATTTATAATCTTAACAAAATACGTAAAACAAATATTTAATTTTGTAAACAGTGTGTTAATCGTGCCTGTTTCCATTTTGATTTTAATTGTGTTCGCTACAGAAAGAAATTACAAAATAAAACGTTAAATTTTCAAGCATCTTTGCATATGCTGCAATGAAGTCGAAATATATATTAGGAATAGTAAATGTAAGCACAAATTCGGGCTGTTGAATTATTTTGTTCTTACCCCTTGAAAATAAAGTATAACACTCTTTATTTAAATCCTGTCTTATATATTCATTTTGAACAGTGTTATGATTTACCATTCCTGCTTCAAATGTGTCAACCCGACCAGTATGAAATTACTTGACCAGTCAATATTGTTAAACAGTGTGTCCACGGTTAAAAAAAAAACAATCCATCATCGTCAACTAAAATAATGTAACGTACCAACAAACTACAACATTATACACGCTTAAAAAAGTCGTTCAAAAAACGATCGCGTATAAAGCGTACTCTCACATAATTGCCATCTGAACTTATCCGAAATCGATATGTCTACCATTTCTGTTTCAAATGAGTAAGCCCGACCAGTAAGTATTGTTTACCCGTGCTCACGGTAAAAGAATAAGTTAGCTGGCAACGTCTTCTAATATGATGTAACATATCAACAAACTACAACGTTATACTCGCTTAAACACGTCATTCAAACAAAGATCGTGTTTAAAGCGTAATCTCACATGATTGGCATCTGAACTAATCCGAAATCGATATGTCTACGATAACTAATAGAATATTCCCATTCATGATCGCGGTGCGTACGTTATTCCCTGGTTGGCCGTTAAGCCGCTGGCTTCAAAGGAACCGCAACACCATATGTCGCAGCCTTGAATTAAGGCAATTATTTCCCAGAAATCGACGTCATCATTGAGAGTATTCCACGGAAAACTGACACAGATTTGTCACATAGACTTCTACAGAACGAATTATTTTATTTCGTAGAAAACTAGATTTGACCAAACTGTCCGGCAAACAAAAGTATATTACAGGAAACAAAAGTGTAAGTTTATGACCGGTACTTTCGTAAAGAAATATGATATATAACAAGAATTTCGTAGCCGAATATACGCCATTCCAGTTTGAATCCTTTTTTGCATTTACGTACATGCTCGTATATAATTGTATACACTCGTTTACTATATCGGCAGATATGCAAGATTATACATGTATCATCTATACAAGGATATTTGAAGACATGTTTTCACATTGTCACATTTTTTTGCAGATAAAATAATTAATTGCAACATAAAGCATAATTTGGATATATAGAAGAAGAAGGAAATACAAAAATTAGTTTAACTGTTCATGCAATAACATAACCATTATGTTCACGAGAGTCATTGTTTTCTTACAATCGTCGCAGAAGTTTGTGTTATATGATAAATCATTGTATTGGATATATTCTACAAATTTATTCAGACATAAAAACTACTGACACATGACCCCGTTCAAAATAACCTCAAAATGGTACGATTTGAAATACGTATTGTGGTATTTCGCTGTTTTTTGTGAGAGTTATTGTTATACCAATGCCAAAGATTATAATAAAATACAGAGATGTCTTATTATAGATACTTTACATGTTTATGTTGCAAATACATGGGTTTGTTTAACGAAACATACGTCTATATGTCTATAAAATTACGAACACGTGAAAGATACAAAACATTAATTTAATTCGTAAATAACCCACACGTGATAACAAATGTTGTTTCTGTATTTATCGGAATGTTTAATGTTTTCAAGAGTGAAAAAAAACAGAATAAAAGCTAAAGCTTAAAGGAATCAAAGCTTTCTTTAAACCTATTACGCTTTTCCAAGTGATGATCACGGCGTGAGATCATAGTGGGAACAGCGACTTGTTATTTCCATTGGCATACAACATGTAAGACCGCATCAAAGCAGACGGTATACTCACAACACTCTTTGTCTTCAAATACACGCGTGGTTGCAGGATATCGCTTTATCACCTATGGTGACAACATTGAAATATCATCATTCAATATGCGACCATTGACGCTTAATAAAATGGCTCGTACCGCATTTGAATAAATAAAAACGATGAAATATAAAATGGTCAGAGCATATAGAGAATACTACTTCCGACCAAGAACAGGGGTTTACGGTACAAAAAGAATAAATAAATCTTAGAAAGAAGAGCGACTTATCAGTTCCATGAACATTCCTACCATTTCAAACATCTGGGCTATTCAACATCAATACAATGTCTGCTATTGCCAGTCACGGATCAATTAATTAGTAGTGCAACTTCCTTGTAAAGAAATTGGGATTTCCGATAATTGGGACACGTCTAATGGATACTTGATTCGCACAGTCTAAGTATATACTTTTCTCTGGTTATGTACTGCTACTTTAAATGACATTGAGAATTTTACAAATAAGCAAAGAGTCTCAGAAAGTAATCTCATCATGAGTATATTGTTATAAGTCCTAAACAATGTTTAATGTCCTCAATCCTTTGATAATTTCTTTAATAGTTCGATGTAGCTGCCTCAGATAATTTTTGACCTACATTTCGTACTCAAATTTATGCGGTGGGACTATTTAACTTTGACCCGAGGTTATCGTGAACAGAAGAACGTTATGCTCGACTTTAGTTTCTCTGCATTTTAGTATTGGCATTGTCATCGTGTCTGCCGCGTAAAAGGCAATATAAAATAGATACTCCTCTATATATTAATGAACATACCATTATGGCATCATGACATACAATGAACAGCATTGCTCATATTTATGTCTATTTCTATGGTGAAATTTGTTAATATTTGTATGCCTTTATTCAAACTACGTATTTCAACAACTTTGTACATTGACTCCTCAAAAACTATGCAAACAGATATTAGTAAACGTTAAACAACTTCCGTTACTTTGCAATCTCAAAGATTAGTACAATTTTACTTTCCGATTTGACTTTAATATTCTTGCTGAATAAAATATCGAAATGGCATGAAACTCATTGCTTGTATCCTTGCGTCCATACAGGCTTCAAACATAAAATCATACAGTTGTAACTGATTGTATTTGAATGCATCAAAGCTTTTCGTGTGGCAAAACATTTCGAACCTGGAAAGTACTCATTTGTTACAAAAAAAGCTTGAAAATAACATAAAAGAATCGAACATTTGTTCGCAATTTCTTGGTTCGAATATTGTCTTACTGGATTTACATCAGAGGCATCTCTAGCTATCGCGTATAGGAACTATATACGGTACTTCTGTACCATTTATTTATGTTTGACCGATTTCAATTTCAGTGTTTTGTATTTATTGAGTGGGGTGTTATAACGACCATCTTATGCAGTTTATATGTTAAGGTGGTGCTTTAAGTGTAGGCGAATCATTAATAAATCAATTTATTTAATGCTTTCCGATGGTTTATAGAGAAATATCCGTTAATTAAAACTGATAATTTCACTGCTTCAAACAATGAAAATTATCAGTGAAAATTATCGATAATTTTCATTGTTTACTGTGAAATGACGTCATTATTTTGACGAAATGACGTCATTATCCCAACGACATTCTTTAGTTTAACTCTTTAACAATGTATATTAACTGTGAAAAAAGCATGAAATAAAAGGACAATTTGTTGGATTCGGTGGATTGTCGATTTTAATTCACTCGTGATCATAGAAAATATATATTTTCACGAGTGGCTGCGCCACTCGTGAAAATATTAATTTCTATGATCACTCGTGAATTAAAATCGATAATCCACCGAATCCAACAAAAATCCTCTATGTAATCCAATAATTATTGATATAATGCGACCGACTGTTACATTTACTAGTGCTGGCCATAATTCCAAACTTCCTACATGAAATTGACAAAAAAGTAAACATGTCTATACATTCTTTAAGGAGGAATCCACTGAGCATCTAATGAAAACATTATATATATATATATCGATTGCAATCCACCAATATGACGTCAATCACGCAGCCCAGAGTGTTTCTAATAAACATAATGCTTTTCGCATGTAATTGAATGATAGGTGTAATAAGGTATAACTGCTGCTGGGCCAAGTGTGAGGTTGAGCGCTCTATAACCAGTTTAAACGCCCAGTGCTTAGCATTGACCGTTCCAAGGCGGTGATCCCAGCTTTATTCTATTATGTGTATATGTTGTTTCGTTCTGTGCCGTACTGTACCGTTTTGGCAATTGGTTCCTTGCCATAAATAAAGGACCACGAAGGTGTGTATATTAGAAATGCAATACTGCTGCAGCTTCTGGAGTTTCACTTCTTTATATTGACGTCCTCGATTCAACCTTCGCGTTACATGTGCCTAATGTCAGGGAAGCCAACACTACGAATATGTCTGCCAATGATGCGATTGTTGAGAAAAGTGTGTGACTGATATCTTGGTAAAACGCTCTATTTATCCAATTGACCTTTTATCTAATTTATCTTTTTCTTTTACCTTTCGAAAGAACCATACGTGCTGCTTGATTTTTATGTACCAGTAAAGTGACAGACATAAATTTCTCAGTATAACATATTCCCAAAAATGTCCTCAGGATATTTTAGTGTTACGATCCTGCACTAAAAATCGATATTCGGTAATTTCTCATGACCTAATGAACAAAACAGGAAACAATTGTTTGTATATTTCGATTCAAAATAGAAGTAGAAGAATAGTATTGTGAAACTGAAAAAGTTGTCAATTTGTTTGCAAAACTTGGTCGATGTGTCTTTTATTTTCATGTGATATTTTCTCCAACAAATCACACACTGGATTTACCTCAAAGGCATATCTAGCTATCGCGTGTGTAGAAACTATATACGGTACAAAAGTACCATTTATTCATTGTTTAACCGATGTGAATGCTGTGCTTTGTATTTCTTGGGTTGAGTGTTAATTACGACGGCCTAATGCAATTTATATGAAAGGTACTTACGTGGTGGGTCTTCAGGTGTAAGATCATCATTTATTTATGCATGTTATGTAATAATAATTAATATAATACAAGCGGCAGTTTATATCAGCATTATATGTTGAAGGCTATAATTCCAAACTTGATTCATGGCCGTGACAAATAATATTAACATAACCTTGAAATTGTTTAAAGAGTATACACTGAGCACCAAACTAGTAATGGCAACTATTACCACTCGCAAATTAATTGTTTTGTGTTCTTGTAAGCAAGTAACATCACATATAATGTAACTAAAAAAATGACAGCCCATTTGACGGAGGCAATATTTATCGATTCCCATCCCCCAGTATGACGTTTTTCGTGGAGTCTAGAGTGTGTGTAATTGCCTAATGCAAGTATCGTGTAATTGAATGACTTGTGTCACTCCCTCGATTCAACCTTCGCTGCACACGTGCCTAATGTCAAAGAAGCCAAAATGACGGACACGTGTTTACTGGTATCTTGGTAAAACGCTCTAATCAAATTATCCTGTTATCCAACTTACCTCTGTTTTGTTTCTGTAGAAAGAAACGATACGTGCTGCTTGATTTGTATTCACGAACAAAGTGGCAGACATAAAGCAATCGTAGTTTCTTCAAACGCGATAGCTAGATATGCCTTTGAGGTAAATCCAGTACAGACAATATTCGAACCAAGAACTCGCGAACAAATGTTTGCTTCTTTTATGTTATGTTCAAGCTTCTTTTTAAAAATTAAATACTTCTCATGTTCGACTATTGAATGCTTATAGTTGAAATGTTCTGTACCACACGAAGTTATTGGTGCATTAATTATTCAGCATTTAAATTACAGTCGAATAGAAAAGTGAAATTTTACTGAACATATAGATTGCAAAGTAACGGAAGTTGTTTAACGTTTACCAATGTATGTTTGCATAGTTTTTGAGGAGTCAGTGCACTGAATTGTTGAAATACGTGGTTAAAATAAAGGCATACAAATATTAACAAATTGTACCATGGAAATAAACTTATTAATGAGCAATGCTGCTCATTGTATGTAATGATTCCATAATGCTATGTTCATTCATATAAAGGAGTATGTATTTTATATTTTCCTTTTACGCGGCAGACTCGATGAAAATGCCAATACTAAATTGCAGAGAAACTAAAGCAGATCATAACGTTCTACTTTTCACGATAAGCTCGGGTCTAAGTCAAAAAGTCCCAATGCATATATTTGCTTACGATATTTAAGTAAAAAATGATCTGAGTCAGCTACATCGAATTATTGAAGAATTGTTAAAGGATTGAGGACATTAAACATTGTTGAGGACTCAAACCAAGAAACTCATGATCAGATTACTTTCTAAGACTATTTGCTTATTTTTTTAATTCTCAATGTCATTCAAAGTAGCAGTATATAACCAGTGCGCAGCAATTATGTAGGTTGTGCGGATCTCGTAACCATTAGACGTGACCCAATTATCGGACATCCCAAGTGCTTTACATTAAAGTTGCACTACTAATTAATTGATCCGAGACTGGCAATAGCAGACATTGTATTGATGTTGACTAACCCAGATGTTTGAAATGGTAGGAATGTTCATGGAACTGATAAGTCGCTCTTCTTACTAAGATTTATTTATTCCTTTTGTACCGTTAGCCCTTGTTCTTGGCTGGAACTATTGTTCTCTATTGACTGTGGTCCTTTTATCTTCCATTGTTTGTGTTTATTCAAATGCGGTTCGATCCGTTTTATAACGCGTCAATGGTCGTATCATGAAGAATGATAGCTCAATGTTTTCACCACCGAGTGATAACGCGATATCCGGGATCAACGAGTGCATTTGAAGACAAATATTGTGCGTATACTGTCCTCTCTTATGCGGTCTTAACATTTTGTATGCTAATGGAAAGTATAAGTCCCCCTTCGCACTATGATCTCACGCCGTGATTATTACTTGTATAAAGTAATAGGTTTAATAGCTTTGATTACTTTGATATTAAGCTTTTATTCTGGTGTTTAAATAAAGGTAGATACCGAGGAACTTTGACGCTTCTTACAGGACAAATGCATAAGTAAAACCAATAACCAGACCCCACGAATATCGTCATTGAAGACATTGTACCAAAGAGTGACACGTGACAGTGTAACCCAAAGCCCGTATTGTAGATCACGCTTGAAAATATTAAACATTCCGATTAATACAAGAACAACATTTTTGATAACTTGTGTGTAATTTATGAATTATATTTATGTTTTGTATCTTTCACGTTTTCTTAATTTTATGAACATATAGACGTATGTTTCGTTTAACAAACAAATGTATTTGCAACATAAACATGTATACGAATCTTAACTCTCACACAAAACAGCGAGATACCACAAAACATATTTCAAATCGTTCCATGTTGTGATGATTTTGAACGTGGTCAAATGTAAGTGGTTTTCATTTCTGAATAAATATTTTGAAAATATTCAATGCACTGTCTTATCCTATAACACAAACTATTGCGACGATTGTAACAAAACAATGACTCTCATGAACATTATGGACATATTATTGCATGAACAAATACACTATTTTTGTTTTTCCTTTTTTCTTTATATCTTAATTATGCTTTATGTTGCAATTCCTTTTTTTATCTGCAAAACAATTTTATATATGAAAATGTCTTCAAATATCCTTGTATAGATGATTCAGTTATTTAACGTGCATATCTGCCAATATAGTAAACGAGTGTATACAATTATATACGAGCATGTACTTAAATGCAAAAAAGCATTCAAACTGGAATGGCGTATATTCGGCTACGAACTTCTTGTAATATATCATATTTCTTAACGAAAGAACCGGTAAAAAACTAACACATTTGTTTCCTGTAATATACTTTTGTTTGCCAAACAGTTTGGTCTTATGTAAACAAGTTAAGTTTTCTACGAAATCAAATAATTCGTTCAGTAGTAGTGAATGTGACAAATGTGTGTCAGTTTTCCGTGGAAAACTCTCCAATGATGACGTCGATTTCTGGGAAATGATTGCCTTAATTCAAGGCTGCGATATATGGTGTTGCGGTTCCTTTGAAGCCAGCGGCTTAACGACCAACCAGAAAGTAACGTACGCACCGCGATCATGAATGGGAATATTCTATTAGATATCGTAGACATATCAATTTCGGATTAGTTCAGATGCCATTCATATGAGATTACGCTTTAAACACGATCTTTGTTTGAATGACGTGTTTAAGCGAGTATAACATTGTAGTTTGTTGATATGTTACATCATATTAGAAGACGTTGCCAGTTAACTTATTCTTTTACCGTGAGCACGGGTAAACAATACTTACTGGTCGGGCTTACTCATTTGAAACAGAAATGGTAAATCGTAAAGGTTTTAAAATAGGAATTATATAAGAAACGATACAAAATGTATTTACACGGGTTAAGAAGACAAATTAAACAACAGCAAAAGGATGTGCTTACATGAACTATTCCTAATAAATATTTCTACTACATTGCAGCATATGCAACAATTCTTAAAAATAATACGTTTTTTTTGTAGTTTCTAGCTGTAACGAATACAATCAAAATACATTATTTAAAAAGCACAATGAACATACTGTTTAAAAAATAAGATATTTGTTCAACTTATTTTTTAACGATTATAAATGCGTGAATTGTATTGAGAAATCTCTATAACTTTTGATTACAGAGAATATTATTTAGCGAGGTGTAGAAAACCTAAAATACGAGCATAGGCGAGAGGTTCAGGTTTATGTGCAGAACATAAAAACGTATCTGAGTTCGACCCTATCTAGTATTCTATTTATCCCACCATGTTCGTATATATTTTAGTGTCGAAAGCAGAAGAAAGTGGCTGAAAACTGTACCAATACATCAAGGGTCTTTGCTCGAAACGCTGTCTCCACATGTTGCTCATTCGGGGCAAAACGGAGAAAGGTATTGCAAACTACACGCTACAGTGTGGGGTGCATGGCAATCGAACACGTGTCAGTTGTTGTTGTTTTGCAAATGGTATAGAACAGAGGTCAAGTGGATATCATCGTAGTGTTTTATGCTTATTTGACATTTAGGTCTTGTGATTCGAAGGTTTAATCGAGATAGTGTAATGGAGGAAATCAACAAATAACAGGAGAAATGCATTAGATACTTACACACATTTATCAGACTCCACAAATGACGTCCTATTGGATAATTGGAATCGATAGAAGTGTGCTCATAAAATGAGCTGTCATATATTGAGTTGGATTGTAACATATATAACTGCCTCGAAAGCTCAGAGTCAAAGTCATTCACGAGACGTGCTTTCTTGTATTGCGAGTGATTATAATGACAATACCTAGTTTGATGCATAAACAATTTAGAGGAAATATTATATGTGGCTGCTTAACAGAAATATTGATGTTGTTGTCAATGTAATACTTACGAGTCTGAGTGTATTTACATGCTTGCATAAGCTTTATTTTATGTATTATTGTTAAAAAGCTTACACGTTATATTCATTGATGAAATGTATGCTGTTATCAACTATTTGTGTAACACATGGTGAACTGTACGAC
Source organism: Dreissena rostriformis (assembly GCA_007657795.1). Lineage (NCBI taxonomy): Eukaryota > Metazoa > Mollusca > Bivalvia > Myida > Dreissenidae > Dreissena > Dreissena rostriformis. The sequence goes on from VMBQ01004973.1 coordinate 51,541, forward strand.
TCTGTATCTGAATAATAATATGTCAACATTTGCCGTCGAACACAACTATCACACATATTACCTATATGATTATAATCTTTACGACTTTAAGTTAAATAACAAAAAGGTATCAAGTCATTCAATCAGATCTAAAGAATGAATTATGAGCTACCATTGTTTCCAGAATATGACAACCAAATAACATAAAACGTGGGGACAAACGGGACACAGGGGAAAGTGTTGTGTCGAAAACCAACCGATACTTAATTAATCCTTGCTGTCCGCGCATGACACCATTGACTTTCTGTTAAAACTTGGATAACGTCAACATGAGTTGTTGGAGATTATATCGCGATGATTGTATTTTGTATTATATAAAAATGCAACATCCTATAAGAAATTGCGCATAACAAACATTTGTTCAAAAGCTTATTCATTTCGAATATACACACACATGTAATGAAGAGTAATGAGTGATGCATTAGGTTCATTATTATTATTTGTTTTAACAAGAATCACTTGTTGTATTGAATTCCATGATTGAGTAAGAAACCACTTTGGGATTATTGTATGTAAAGCAATAAATACTAAAACATAAGTTAAATAACTGAGACAAAAGGAATGCTTCTCTATAACAATATTGCGACGCATTTAGAAAGAATGCTTATTATGTAGGAGTAGATATGCTGTTCCCTAGAAACATTGCTGATCGCTGTCTGTGACCACACAATAAGATTCTTCACGAAACCTCATGCGACCGAAAAAAAAACAAACATGTTTGACGTCATTATTTAAATGTCACCACCTGCTCAAAGACTTCTTACCACGCGCTTGCAGATTGATTTCCCACATTACATCGCTACATCGCGGTCATTTAATGCACTAGATTTTCTAAGAAATTAAATGTATTGATTCTTTAACACGACTTTATCATGATTTAATCGCCTTTAAGGACATTGATACTTAGTCGAGAGAAAACACACGCCTAATTATTGTTATCTTGGTGTTATGTAATGACATGTATATGTCCTTACAAAAAACTGCACTATTTATGTGATGTAAACAACCACCTAATATGTTCACTTTTACACACTTAAAACAAATTAACATAGTATACATAACACAGCTCATTCTACGTAAATTATTCTTTCTGATGCTGATTCCATCTATTTCCGTTACATTTATTACTAAAAAACCTATTTGCATACGATTATGACGGATATTCGCTTGCTTTATAATGAGTCAGTGCCGAGTAAGCAACAACAGATGCTTATAACTTTCTTGACGACGACTTCTACATACATGCATTCTGTTCATGCTTCGTGTGTTTAAGTTGAGATATTGGCCTTAAAATAGTAAGATGTTGTGTCTATTAGCTCGTTTATTTTCAGTTTTAATCGTGTGACTACTTCATCAGTGCGAGTTGGAATAGCATTCCTTACCTTGGTCTTTTGTTGTTAGTTATAGGTTCACCATCATTCCCAATTTAATTTTAGCGCCGGCTGTTTTTAAAGTATTATCTTGCTTATTGTTTTAGAAATAAAAACGGACTGATTATAGATGGATTAGTTTGTAAATTGTTAATGGGAATTGAGTCTAGTTACAAAAGGAATTTATTTCTATGATTTAATAATTCGTTTGCAGATACGCCATATACAGTTTTAATTATCCATGCAAATTAACGGCTGAATGGAGCCCTATGATATTTTCCATCAAATACTTTTTTGTATTATGAAGTTATATCGTGATCATCACAAACAGTCTGGCTTGTCGTCATATAATTATTACCATTTCATGTCTAATTGGTTAACTTGTTACTACCCCTCTAATCTTACAATAAAACAGAGAGATATTTCTATTTAGTGAATATATAAGCGAGGCTTAGATTAAGATGTTTATATTTCGAAATGATGTCTCACCTTTAATATCAGCTTTTTTCGACAGTCACAAATGTAAGCATGAAAATATCAATTATAAAACATGTTTTCGGTGACTCTTTCAATGTAATGTTTATTTAATGTGTGATATATAGACAGTATAACCTGGATATTATGTTTTGTTATTTATTAAAGATCACATGTACGTGACCACACATGTGCTCTCTTTATTTTCAGGTGTGCATACACATTGATGTTATTAATGNATAGTGTTTTTATAAGCATATACGCGCGTTGTAGTATATTCAACAAATTTACGTTTTGTTTAAGTTAAACATATTGTCACGCAACCAAAATTAATTATTATGTTTATTTTTGAGAAGTAATATGTGTACTATATACTTTTTATCTGTGGTAGCTAAGAACACTGTCTTTCCACATGTGTAACTCAAAATATGCAAAACATAAATAAGCTCTCCGAACCATAAAATTTCATGTTGTATTATGTCGCAGTCTTTGCATACGCATATACATACAAGCATCTTTATTGGCCCCATTTATTTTCGTTTACAATAATTATATAGTGCCCATTACAAGGTTTGGAATTGTAGCAACAGCTGCCGTGAGTTTAAGTAGTTTTTAAGTAAAATAAATATATTTCTTATTTTTATTTTTTTGTAAAAGTGTTTCATTGAATGGACACGAATCTCATCTTGAAGAAAATTAATCTGCAAGGGAGATGGGCAATGGGCATTGTTGACCTCTCAACGAATGACGGACCAATAGCAATAAATTTAAGATTTTTTGTTTTTATTGCATATCTTTATATTTTGCAAATCCAATGAGAACAAGGCCTACGTGTGAAAACAGACACATCGTGAGTGAAATAATCATCAAAATATGTTAAACTAATACGGACAGACGAAATCACAGTTGGATTTATAAAACTGCGTATACTGTTTCTGTTATTAAATGATGTAACACAGAACATCGTAGCAAACATATTAAAAACCAGTAACACGTGAAGCAGAATCCCAGTCCTAGTATAACTGTGTTCTTAGCAAGTCAATCATCGTAAAAGTGTTCCCTTAAGATGACACGAATCTAATCTGGATAAAAATCTATCACATATGATGGCCCGTTAAACGCCATTCCGCCTGAGAAATACATCTGCCACTGGAAGATGGCCAATGTGCGATGTTGACATTTTAACGAATGACGTAAGACATGTTGCTGATTATTCGCCTTGAGTCTATCCATTTAATTGAATTTCAAGCGATAGTGTCACAAACATGACTGTTTTTGTGATTTTGTTTTCTGCTGATACAACATAGGTCTATCACTCGGATATGGTTTTGTGTATCGCCTAGCAGTATTTGTTTATGGAAATAGTATAGTCTTAATACTTATTCTCAGAAGGCACCTTTGACATTTTCAGATATAGCGGTCCCTTCGAGGGCATCGCTGAATGGCTGAAAAAGAGAAAGTTGTTCACAGAGAAAATAGCAAGGAACCGAAAATAGTATAATACCTTTAAATATTTTAATCAAAGACAAGACAAATTAGCTTGTAAACTACCTATACAATTTTAAATGTATGGAGGCTACACATATATATATAGCCTCGCTCTGTAAAAAGGGGGTTTAATGCATCTTTTATGCATGTGCGTAAAGTGTCGTCCCAGATAAGGTTGTGTAGCCCGCACAGGCTAATCAGGAAGACACTTTCCGCCTAAACATTTGTAAGGGAGAGGCTTTCTTTAAACGAAAAATATCATAAAAGCGGAATGTGTCGTCCTTGATTAGCCTGTGCGGACTGCACAGTCTAATCTGGGACGACAGTTTAGGCACATGCAGTAAACCCCCTGTGTAAGTACTAACACGGATTCTGCAGTTATGACAAGACATAAGAAAGTGAATAAAGATGTAATGCATCGAAAACCACAAATATGTTCAGATATACGGGAGAATGGTGCACATTACTAAAGAGACAGTTACGTCAATCCGATGCCCTTTAGACAACCTTTACTCTACGATATGTCTCTAGTGAAATATTGCACGCGACGTCTTATTTAATTTAACCATTGGCATTCTAGGTAATTTGTAGGTTAAGGCTGATAATTAATAACGTCTAGCATACCATGTTATATATTGTATTACGAGCATTTGGTGCTTGCAAGTCATAGAGTAATTGTACTGAAGTCTGTCATCGGATTAGTATTGCTTCTGACTGCATTCAAACAGGACATATCGAACAAATCTTGCTGAAATGAAAAGTCGGAAAATAATAAAATAATTATTCTGCATGTTCTCAGTTGATGCACAATTGAAAATCTAACGGTCCCATGCGATACAAAATTGTATTAATAAATGTCATGTTAGCATCATTAACAACTGAACCTGTCATTGTTCTATAAACAATTTACATAAACCTAAGAAATATCTTGAATAAGTGGGACATTGACGTTAAACGTCATAACAGTACAAGCGAACTTTATAATTAGGGTCATTTACTAAAGATTGTCTAAAACTGGTTCAGAAAAAAAGTATGAGGTACATTTAATTCGTGTCTGATACATTCAATATCTTTCAACAGGTCCATTTGTGACGCATGCTTGTCTTAATGAAGATGCACGAACACAATGTGTGCATATTTATAAATACTGCACATGCATGTCGAAAACCAATGGTCGATATTTACAACAATAACAATAAACAATACTAAAACTACGTGAATAGTATGTGTACTTGTGTATATGAAATACTTACCTGTAGAGTGCCTTCCAATGTAAATGAGGACGCCAGTATTCTCATTTCTAAGGAAACATATCTTTAAGACTAAAACCTCTTCCAGTCCGATGTGTTACCTGATGGAGTACTCCTTGAGTATGATTTCATCAATTATGCAACACAAAATATCCTATCAAATTGTTTCCAGAATGTATACATTTTCATAAATTGGTATTTGCATAAGAGCTCAAGGTCAGCTAATTTGATCACTTTATGCTCGGCGTCCGTCATCGTATGGTGTCCGGTATGTGGTGCTCGTCGTGAACCGTTAGCTTATCACCACACTAGAAGCCACACATCCTATATTGAGGAAACTTGATGCCACATGTATGACTCAATCTTGATGAATCTAAGTAAGAATTTATCACTCGACAATACTTAAGCTGATCTCGATTTCGGGTAAACAAACTAGGTTACCTTGTCAAATCATAGTAACAAAAACACATTGTAATCACTTTAGAGGCCACATTTATGATTCAATCTTGATGGAACTAGGTCAGACAATATCTAGTAATAACGGTCTACCTACCTCAATGGCTAAAGGTCACATATGACCATAAGACAGCTTGACAATTCATGTCTGTCATAACTTTGCCATATGTGGATGAATTTTGAAATACATTGACACAAATACAATCCATCAAACGACAACTTGTCGCGGTTTAAACTTTTCTCTCTACATCAAAGATCAATATCACACTAAAGAGTTCAAATATCAAATGTGACCATTAAACAGCTTGTTAGCACGTTTCATGCTTTTTTTAAAAATATCTTACCATTAATGTTAATTATGAGAAAACGGCATTTTATGTGAAATATTCGTCTCCTTAACCATAAGGTCAATGTCACATTACGTAGCAAAACAAAGAGCGTGAACTCGTATCCCTTCCTCAAAGGTCAAGGTCATACTTCAAAGACCAAATGTGGCCATAAACAGCTTTTTGGGATTGTAACGTTGTCATTACTCATGCTATTTAAGATAACTTACCACTAACGACAGCCAGGAGGACTCAGCTTTTCTTGTGTAAAACCATCCTCAAAGGGCATGTTAACACTTAAATGTCAAATATGGTTATAAAGAAGCGTGTCTAGGTTCTAACGTTTTAATTTATCAATTTTATTTTAAATGAATTTACCACAAATGACTAACATTATGAGTTTATCGCGTTTATCACCTGTCTTATTACCTCAAAGGTCAAGGTCACACATTATGGACGTTAAGTGCACGTTTACTCAGGTGAGCTCTAAAGGGTCATCATGGCCCTCATCTTCTCTGTATACCCTCTTTATGTGACATTTGTTGTATTCACTTGAATAAACTGGTTTACATTTTCCTCTTTGCTTGTTTTGATGAGAGAATGTCATCTTTATCAATAAATTCTCAGACATTTTCAGAGATGCGGGGGAATTAAATAGCATTCTCATAATGCGAATGATGTCAATTCGTTGACCTTTCGAAAAATGTTGTTTTGAGAAAAAATATTATTGCAATACTACGCATGACTTCAAGCTAAGGTTTAACGCAAACCTTAACGTTCCAAATTTCATATATATTATTATAGATATACTCTCGCTTTTATATTATATTGTTTTTATCTGTCCACTCGTTTGTGAAAGTCAGTACGCAATAATACATTTTTTTTAATGAAAACAAATGTTATTGGTTTAAAGTAGTTACAAATAAAAGTAATTAACTTGAATAAAAAAACAAAAACATAATGGATATTTATTTGTAATATGCATAAACAACAAAACCGTTAAGTAATTAGCATTAACTAGTTGTTCATCTAAAAACTAAAAAACGTATGGGCGAAGTCATTATTTAAAGTAATTTTTAATCATTATTAAAACAAAAAGGGATGCAATCGGCATCAGAAGTAATCATTTGCATGTGTTGGACTGCATATACAATAGTTAATGAATACCAAATAGTGTGGTTTGTTTAAACAGCCGAAATATTTATATGTTCTTGTTTGTTTATATGTTTTTTTCTGGATTTTTATCTAAGTATTATTGTTGTTATGAACAAGTGCATTTCATTAAGAAAACATCAATAGAACAAATAACAAGTACTATTACAAGCCCACGTAGTTTTAATATTACTTAACATTTATGCCCTTGAATGTGATCCAATCATGAGTAAAGTCGTTCAATTTCAAAGAAAACCTAGTACAATTAATTATCAATGTTACGCTTTTTAGCCGGAGAAATTAATCCGCCAGTGCATGGAATAAGGTCTTTGCGCAACATTGAACTTTAAGGAATGACGTAGAACGTGTTTATGTTTTTATGCCTAGTGTCTCGATGAGAGTCTAATGATTTGTCAGAGGATAGAGAATGTAAATGTTTCTTATGCATATACAATCTACTCTTACATAATAAGACTGATTTTGCTTCACAATATTTTTATAGAGATACATTTCTTTTTTTCTTCAGCAATGTAAAATATGTTATAACTATCGTTTGTTTTATAAAAATCAATAACAACCCGCAACTTGTTTTCTTTATAAAAAAAGAAGGAAACAAAGTGTGGTATATACTACAATTAATCCTGGGCGGGACTAATGTAAAAGTAGTTACTGAAAATCAATTCTGAATAGTTATGTCGTATTGACTCAAACGCATGTGTAAATGTATTTATTGGAAATCGCGCAGTCTATATTAAAATAATTTTACTTACTTCAGACAAACTGGGGAGAAAGGTTGCATGCTTTTATTTTGATAATAAGCCCTGATTACCGATGTATAATGCATATAATTTGTAAAATACAGTTGATATTTATTTGCCATATAAAAATATGCTATATATCTAAGCAATAAAATAGCCTACTTTGTTTGCGTGAAGTACAGCCTCGCATATATTTGCCTTATGTATTCATTTTCAAAATAGAAGGCTCCTTTAGACCGGTAAGGACCGGTGTGTTATTTCTTGGGTAAATGGTTTGAGGTTCAACACAGATAATTGATTTAAATGCAGTTTTTTCACAACTGTGTGGCTTTATCCTTTAAACCAGGTATGTGGATGCATTAGAAAGGAGATTGGTCATGGTGAAACTTTACATCAAACATTAGAGATTTTATGTAGATCAAAGTAGGGATTTCTTTGCGCATGCGTAACCTACAAGGTAAGCAAATTAATGTTGCGCTAAAGCGGCGTGTCATGAATGTATCTTGAGTACAATTTGTCACTAATCATAAAATAACACAACTAAACTTAGATTTTCTGTAATCTTGGACTTTATATTGTGTTGTTTAGACATCGCCATGATCATTACCATCATCTCTTTTAATATACATATGGTTATATATAATAAACTATACTATGCACAAAGTACGTACAAATTAGAACAAGAAGGCTATAATCTCTTCGCGAAAATATTTACCATAAAGTTTACAAATAACGTTGGGTTCCCAATGTAATGTTATTTTGAACTTTTGAACCATGAAACCGCTGAAATCTAATATAATGTTTGTGCCATACAGCGCTTTACGAGAAAGTCACGCCATCCTTAATGAGATTATGAACTATTGCTTCTGAAATTTTCAAATACATGCAATGACACAAGAATTCAGGTTCAAGGTCGCTTAAATGAATTCGTTTATCATATGATCAATATTTTGTTATAAAATGAATGATCGGATATGATCTAACAAAGGCTTATAAAAAAATGAAAACAAAATATTACGGATAACACGCTTATTTTCGATTTCATATTTTGAACTGATGTTAAGTATATTCGTTTTGGCTTTCCAATAAGCATATAGGGTCAGTTATAATTGACATGCAATGTATTGATGTTTGGTTAAGATTTCGCGTGAACATGGGTCCAAGTAATTCATATTCCTTGTGGATTTTTGTTAAACAAGAACTTACACCCTGATTCGTGTGTATTTGAAACAGAAGAACATAAACACATAAAAGAATCTCTTTAATGAAATAAAATCAGTTTACCTCAAGTATTGTAAGCCAGTTTGAATCCAATCTGCTTCGTATGTATACTCACTTTATATTAGAGTACTCTTGATGTTGAATGGCAAGGGCCAATAAATGGAGGTTTTGTTTCTGTCTGTGTTAATACAATGCAAATGACAGGTTCAGGTGTAAATGATATTAAATGTACAATTTATGTTGTTAAAGTTGAACTTCATAGCACTAGCCGTTGGAGAAGTTATACAATTAAAACTATTAAGACAACTCTTTATACATCTAAAAAGAATATTGCGGGGAAGTTCAGAGTTCAAGAACTATAACTTTCTGTTCAGTGTTTTCGGAGGTATTGCCCGTGGTACATGTATTGTTCAAATCCTAATTAAATAGTGTAATTGTATTGTGCAGATCATAATTGAAAAATATTAAAGAGGTTCAATTTTCAAATAATGGTATTAAATTCGGAGAGATAATGTGGAGTACAAGAACCATATCTCTTTCTTTGATATTTTTTTTTTATTATTACCATTAGTTAAAGTTTTTGCACAAAGCATAATCAAAGGATATAGTGTTTTATAATGAAGTTATGTATATCCAAAGAGGACATTTGAGATTTCTGTTTTAAATACAATCTCTCTGTTTACCTGTTTACGCGTCAACTAGAAAGTCAAGATTTGACCACACAGTTTGGGTCGATCGGCACTAATAGAGACAGCAATTGTTTTTTTATATTTAAACACTTAATCCAAACAATTTACCTATATTCATTTCTATTTGATGAAATAAAAATAAACTAATTTGTGATAATATTTCACAGTCTCAATAAGAAGACGTTCTGATTAATTAACTCTAACCAAAAACCATTTGGCAATAATCATGAATTTTCTTTATATACTAATTAAACCGAGTTTTTTTCAAAACAAGCTAAATTGTTACCTATCGAACTGGTAACAGCAGGGTAATAATATGATAATCGATTTATAATGTTGTTTTTGAATTTTTTTTCTAATAACTATGCGTTTAGATGACACCGCGTTTATATAAAGGAATGTTCACTTTACGAATCCAATTAAATGGCTGTCTGACTTTAAATGCTGTTCAGTTGCGTGCCACACATTTAAGCAACATATATGTCACAAAACAAAACGATTCTACGGGGAACCCCCATCAACGTCCAAATTGTTTTTTTTTCAAAAATAATCGTCAGGCGAAGCATTATAGTTTTTGTGGTTTTGATGTGGAAGAGCTAAGGGATATATCACATTTTCGGTTCCTAGATACTTTCTTTGGCAACAACGTTCTCTTGTTCTGCCTATCAGAGTTTTCTTTCAAAGAGACCAACGTACTAAGCGGTGTCCTTCAAAGGGACCGGAATATAAGACATTATCAAAGGTCCCTTCTGAGTATAAGTATTAAGATTATAATATTTCCATAAACAAATATTGCTTGTTGATACATTAAAATATACCATATCGGAGCTAAACCGATGTTCTATCAACAGAACAAAACCACAAACATATACATTCATGTTCGTGACACATCAGTAGAAATTCGATTTAATGGCTAGATTCAAGGTGAATAATCAGCAACACGTCTGATGTGATTCGTTGAACGGTCAACACCTCACATTACCCATCTTCCTCTGGCAGATTAATATTTTGCAGACTAAACGGCGTTGAACTGTTCATCAGAAGTGATCGATTTTCTTCTAGATTAGATTCGTGTACTCTGAAGGATTTTTTTACTATGATTGACCCGTTCAAAAAAAGTAATACTAGAGATGGAATTCTGTTAATGTTAGTGCTACTTATTATATGTGCTACGATGTTCTATTTCTTGTTTACAGACACATTATTCAAACTATTATGCTTTCGTCTTTTCTTGTTAAAAGTTAATATGCAGATGATTTTTTCACTAACGATGTGTATGTTTTAATCCACAGGCCGGGCTCTCAGTGGTTTTGCTGATAAATAAACAATATTAAATAAATGTATTTTTCTTGAAAACAAATATTAAACCTACGACAGCTGATGCTTCTACTAATTATCAAGAATGCTAGTGATTTATTGAAACTTCTATGTCGCGTGTAATATTTCACTAGAGACATTTCCTAGATAAAATGCTGTTTTTAATATCAGCGGAATACGTCACTGCCTCTATGGCAATACATGCAACTCCCACCGATCTCTGAGCATGTCTGCGGCTTTCATTGATACATTACAGTTTCTCTCACCCAACAGATTAACGTATGGTATTGCATTTCTCATTTCAACTGGGAACCACGAGAAGTACAAGAATGTCATTGCGGGCGCGTTATGAAGTAATTTATTTAATATTAATATAAACGCAGTTATTATACATTTTAACGAGACTCATTTAAACACCAATACATAGACACCGCGAAGACAAGATGTTCGAACTGTATGTTGAACTAAGTGGACAATTCAAATGGAATATTTAATCTGTTAAACTTTTCTCCGATCGTGCTTACGAAAAAAAGGACGTTGCGTGCGAGACGAACGTTTAAGTTAACAATACAAAACAATAAATGTTTCTCCTAGGCAGTTCGGTTGACTTGATTTTAGCTGTCAAACCAAACATTTGCGATGCGTGTGTATTTGTAATATTCCTAAACATAAATACATAATATATAAATCACATGCGGTCAATTTTTCTTAATGTTCACCTTCAGATAAATTCTGGACACATAATTGAATGTCTTCAAAAGACTCAGCCGAGTCAGTTAAGATAAAGGTAGAACATGTAGCAATTCAAAACAACCATTTAATGAAAATACGTATACAGCAATTCATTATATTATTTATAATTAATCTTTATTCTGGTCATGATATATTAACGACATAGTAGTGGAATACAGCCATTTCAACATTCAAGATGATAAATAAAACTAATGCCCTATACAAGCAAATTAACACTTTGTTTCCCAGTATTTAACTTTTTTTATGCTCCAATAACTCACAAACCGCGATTTAGTAAAACAAATACAGTCAATAATTAATCTACAAAATGAATTGTGATTAAATAAAGCTTACAATGGCAATGTGTTTGACGATTCTACATACATTTGGAACGCAATGAGATACCATAGTGTAGGTTTGAACAATAACACAAATGCGTTTTTATTCGTCCGCACGTCCGCACAAACACACAACTTAACGATAAAATACAAGAAATACAACGACATAATATTAAAAAGGTGAGAGAGCACAATATAAAGAAGTGAAACTCCAGCTGCTGGAGCAGTATTGAACCAATAAGCCGGAAATGTGTTTCAAATAGTAAGTATAGAACTAAATGTTTGACAATATGTTCACTTTGAGAATAATTAAATATGCAATATGACTATAAATGTACAAATAATGTGCTGATATAGTGCATGAAAAATATGCATGTGTAAAGAAATACCAGACAATAGTGAATCAATGTTTAAACATAATCATGCTAACAAAACAATTGTATGTAGTAAAATATGAATACACATCGATTTTTAGGCTTATACTTGAAAAAAAGGGAATACATATGCGATCATTTATTAATAACAAAAACCTTTATCCATGGTATTATGTATACATATCAAAAAATTGTAAAAACAACAACAATAATATTGGAAGAATCACTGCGGCGAACATGTTTTGTTATATAATTTAGTTGCTAACATGTGAAACTGCAGAAACAAAGATTAGTTTATATATTTTTTACAAAGAAATATCTCTATTTTATTGTTAGATGAAATGAGCTGCAACAAGTTAAACAACAAGACATGAGAGGGTCGTAATAGGATGACAACAAGCCAGACTGTTTGGGTTGATCACGATATAACTAAATAATACAAACAGCCTTTGGTGCAAAATATCAGTGGGATCCATTAAGAAGTTAACTTTGATGGCTAATAAAAAAACTATAGTATGCGAACCCCTATCTGCAAGAGAACTAATCAATCATAGTAATTAATCCCTTTTGTAACTTGACGTAATTCCCATTAACCACTTAGGAACTAATAAACATATACCGATAACCATGCACCAGGCTATGTTAATTAATAAGATGTAAGTAAGAACATTGTTTGTGTGTTTTTTGCGTTAAATCGTGAATTGTTAACCATGCCCAGGAAAAAAACGATTACAATTTAGCTTTTATTCCATCAATAAACAAGATAATAATTTTAAAAAAGACAACCAGAGTTTAAAGTTCAATTGAGAATAATGGTGAACTTAATTAACAACCAAAACACCAAGGTGAAAATTGCTATTTCAAAACGCACTGAGTAAGTTGCATCACGGTACCGATTTAACATTCACAATTAACGAGCTAATGGACACAACATATCGAAATTGTAAGGCCAATATTTGAACTTTCACATATGGACTTCAAACAAAATATCTTCAGGGTCATCGTCCCTTCTTGTTAAATCGTCACGGAGTCATTATTTAAACAAGCCTCCTTTTGTACATTTTGTTCGTTTGTTCATATATTATATGTTTGTGTTGAATTTGCTGAATTGTTTGTGTTTTAAGATGCAGAAGTTAAATGTTATGATTATTGTATTTTATATATTATACCAAGATACCTGCTTTATGAATCATATGTTAAAGCACTTTTGTCATCTGTATAAACATGGATAATCTGAAAATAATATCATACAACTGTAGGGGCCTAAATAACACTAAAAAAACGTAGAGATGTCTTTGATTTTTTAAAAACAAAACAAGCACATATTTATTGTCTCCAAGACTGCCATTTTACTCCTGATATGAAAAATAGAATATATTCGGAATGGGATAAAGACTGTTAGTTTAGTTTTGGGCACTCAAATTCAAGCGGTATTTGCGTTTTGTTTAAAACAAACTTACCAATCACAGTAAATAAAATTGAAAATGACTCTCTTGGAAACTACTTACGTTTAGATTTGACATATATGACAAACAGTTTTACCGTATGTACATTATACGGGCCCAATAATGATACGCCCAATTTTTTTACAGACCTCTTTAAAAAAATAACAGATTTTAATACTGATAAATATGTAATATGTGGGGACTTTAATTGTGTATTAGATGTCAACTTGGATTATCAAAATATGCAAGAAAAACGCTGCAATCTATTATAAGAGATAACAATATAATTGATACTTTCAGATATCTAAATGGCACTATCCAAAAATATACATGGAGACGGTTAACACCATTACAACAGGCTAGACTTGATTTTTTCCTTACTTCAAAAATTTGTCATCCAAAATTAGAAAATCCACTATTGATTCATGTTATAAGTCAGATCATTCCATCATCGACCTAGAAATAATTTTTGAGGAGGTAGCACAAGGAAAAGGGCTATGGAAACTCAACAATTCACTCTTAAAGGACATTGACTTTATAAACTGCATTAATACTTTGATAGAAAATATTAAACTACAGTACTGTATTCCTATCTACAACATATTCATTTTCATCATATAAAGCTAAACAGAACAAAAACAATGAATCGAATTTAATTAAGAAAAATTGATATACTTCAAAAATCATTAACTGAAACTAATTCCGACCAACTTCGTGAGCTACAAAATAAATTAGAAAATGTGAAGGAAAGTAAACGTAAAGGGTCTCTTATTCGTTCTAGAGCTGAATGGATAGAAGATGGAGAAAAACCCACTACATACTTTTGCTCGCTCCAATCTAATCATTATACAAACAAGTATATACCTTTTATTTAAATAGAAAACGGGGCTAAGTTAACAGAGCAAAACGATATTTTAAAAGAAGCTGTTTTATTCTATAAAACGTTATACAATAAAAATGACAACGAAATGAAATACGATATTAATGCTGATCTTTGTAAATTAATATACCTATATTGAATAAAGTGCAATCTGACTCATTAGAAGGACTGCTTAATATTGAAGAGGTATCAATAACACTTAAAAATATGAAACATGATAAAAGTCCAGGTTCTGATGGATTCACTGCGGAATTCTTTAAGTTTTTTTGGAGTAAGTTAGGCCACTTCATAGTGAGAAGTCTAAATTATGCTTTTATTACAAATTCCTTGTCCATAACACAAACACATGGAATTATTACTTGTATTCCAAAAGAAAACAAGCCGAGATGTAACCTAAAAAACGTACGAGCATTGACATTATTAAATGTTGTTTACAAACTAGCATCGGTTTCCATTTCAAATAGATTAAAGACAGTACTTGATATGTTAATCTCCGAAGATCAAACAAGTTTCATTAAAGGTCGATTTATTGGTGAAAACACCAGATTACTTTACGATATATTGAAATATGCTGAATATAATAATTTACCTGGGTTACTTATGACAATCGACTTTGAAAAAGCGTTCGATACTTTGTCCTTCCAGTTTATAGAAACAACTATTAGTTTTTTTAATTTCGGACCAATGTTTCAAAAATGGATATTTATGTTCTTGTATAATACCATGGCCTCCATACAAATAAATGGATTCTTGTCAGATACTTTTTGTATAGAAAGGGGATGTCGTCAAGGAGACCCAATCAGCGCTTACATTTTTATTATTTGTGCAGAAATTCTTGCTATTAAAATAAGGGAAAGCAAAGAAATTAAAGGTATAACTATAAATGACCTACAATATAAAATATCACAATTTGCGGATGATACATCTTTATTTCTGGACGGATCAGAATCATCTCTTAATTCTACATTAGATATGCTTCATGAATTTTCATTATACTCTGGACTTAACATAAACTATGNATAATGACACAACTAACCATAACACATAATTAAAACTATGCTTACAACATATGTATTTGATGTCGTTGTTGTAAACTCTGCATTATCAGTTTTCGTATATAATGCAATTCAGCACTTACTTTTTAACTTTCGTATGTGCAATTTTTTATGTTAAATAATATGTATATACTTATATTCAACACTAATTTAGTTTGTATTGTACAAACTAGTGTTTTTTGTTGTTCTAAAATACTTGAACTATAACACAATTATAATTGTATATGAATGTATGTTTGAATGTACGACAATTATAAGTATTATATAATTATATATTATATTAAATAACCAAATTGCTGTACATGAAATACTTTGTTATATGAAATTCATAATACTATATAAAAAGCTTTGTATGTATGTAATATTCTACGGAGTGAATAAAATTTTGCACTGAAAAAAATAAAATAATAAACAATTGATATCCTTTATAATCTTTTTTATAAATTACTTTTTTAAGTAATTAATAAAACAAAAATAAATGGAATTGGAATAAAAAATTCTACATTACGTGGAATGAGCTTTGTTCTTGTTTACTATGTTTACTTTGTTTCATGTATGCAAAATTGAACATGTTGCGTGGTTGTTTATATCAAAGAATTATTGTTTGTTTTGTAAGGACATGGACATTTCATTACGAAACACCAAGATACCAATAATCATGCGTTTTTTTACGACTAAGTATCACTGTCCTTTAAGAAGATCGAATCATGATAAAGGCGTGCAAAAGAAGCAAATAATCTCATTTCAAAGAAATTCTTGTACATTCGTTGACCGCTTTGTAGCCTTGGAAATAAATTCACCATGGCCATGAAAACAGGTCTTTCAGCAATTGTGACATTTCAGAAATGACGTCAATCCTGTTGATCTGTTTTGCCTACCGCCTTTCTCAGAGAGAAACCAATTATGCGCTCATGTTCAGCGATCTGAATGTTTCTAGAGACGAAACTATCTACTCCTACATAATTAGACTTCTTTCTCAGCGCGCCGCAATACCATTATAAGGAAGAAAGCCTTTAAATATTAATGTATGCAACTTATGTTTTTGTATTTATTGCCTAACACTAACACTAAGAAACGTTTGTTTAAAACTCTATGATATAATTTATAATTCTTAAAAAAAAATAACATAAATTCTCAGGAACATTATGCACATTTATATTCGAAATAAATAAGCGTTTTACCAAAATCCTTGTTATGCGCAATTCTATATGACGTTGCAGTTTTATAAAAAAGAAATCAGTATTACAATTCAATCATTGAGATGTCATTTAAAACAATACTACACAATATACAACTAATGCAACCAAGCCAATTAGCTCAGAACATCAGGATGTAATTAATAATATTACGACATCACCATGACGTGATCAGAATGATTTGAGTTTCACTATCAATGTATTCTTTTTTTTCATGGCCATCTTAAGTTAGCCTGTTTCTTTTAGTAAATCAACAAAAGGTCGCCCATGCCGTAAATTTTTTTGTTTGTTTTCAGTAACCCGACCGACACTATTTTAGGTGCAGATCTTATCTCTTTTGTTTCAGTTTATTTTTCGATCATTTTTGCTAAATTATATCATATTCACACAATAAACTATTATTTTTGAGATAATGGTTTAAATTTACTTTAAATTTACCAAAGATAACTAAAACGCATGTTTGATAGAAATTGGAAAGATAACTGAATGACTTAACATATTCGTATTACAGTGGACACTGGAAGAAAGTTAACGAAACAAGTAACCGACCTACCTGCTCTAATTTATTAAGCGTTGATAGTGGACACAAATGACATGTTCTGTATCATCTTTATTTACTCAATCGCTCAATACTCAATTACTAAGTCACTTGATAATTGTGTCTTACTTTAATTATTCAAGACGCCGAATGTCTTTTTGAAATATATTTCTTGCTAATGTTCCTGTCCAAGTAAACCAACTGCCATTCGTAAATAATTCAAGTTTAATAGAGTCGAGGCGCAATTCTATATTCAGGCTTTACATTATGTGTAAGATAATCATGTGGTGTGCAAAAAAAAACATGTCTTTTGTAAATTTCAATGATAAGAGGTTTGTTATGTGTCAAAGTTGGGCCTGCTGCGGGCACTGACTGACGGTTTTAACGTCCATTGCTGCGAATTAACATTTCATAAATGTAAGTTATATGTTTGTTATATGGTGTGCGTAGTGTCACAAATTATATCACCAATCTGCATTGTTTCCAATAAAGAATCTACCCATGGACAGTATGTTAAGTATACAATTTGTTTCATGTATGCAACAGTTTACATAGAGCGTTGTTGATTACTACCAAACGAATGCTGTTGTTATTTTAGAACGGACATGGGTATTTCAGTACACAACACAAAAATAACAATATATACGCGCGTATTTTCTTACGACTCAGTTTCAATGTCCTTTAAGGCGATCAAATCATGATCTCATATCAAAGAAAATCCAGTGCGTTTAATTCCCGCTTTGTAGCCTCTAGCCAGTGCGTGGTAACAGGTCATTTAGCAATGGTGACTTGTTGTAGAATGACGTCAATCAATACATGTTGTTTTGTCTGTCGCCCGAAGTCTCGTACAATCACATAATGGGGTCATGGACAACGATCAGAAATGTTTCTAGAGAACAGACAAACTACTCCTACATAATTCGACATCTTTTTCAAGACATATTTCTGCCGCGAAATATCACATAGAAGCTTTCATTTTGTCTTCAGTTATGCAACTTATGTTTTAGTATTCAATTGGTTGCATTCAACATTCCGAAATGAACTTATTTACATTTTAAACACTCGCAATACAAGAAAGCACGCCTCGTGGATGCATTGGGCTCTGGGGTTGTTAGGCAGTTAAATCACTTACAATGCAGCTAAATAATTGACAGCTCATTTGACGAGCACAATATCTATAGATTCCCCTCATCCAACGTGACGTCATTCATGGAATCTGATAAAAGTTTGTAATTTCCTAATGCATTTCTCCTGTTATTGGTTGATTGTTTACATTAAACGCCCTTGATTCAACCTTCATATCACACGGGCTTAAACAGAGGCATAACACACTACAACAAATATACTTGACCGCTTTTATATTCAACTTGTTTATGAAAAACCACTTAACAACACGTGTTCGATTGCTTTGAACTCCTACAAAGTAGCAAGTAGCATTACCATTCGTCGTTTTGCCCATATGAGCAGCATGTGGCGCCAGCGTTTTGCACACAAACCAGAGGTCCATGTTAAAATTGCAATGTCACACTTACATTGAAACATTCAGATATGGGGATAATACAGCTAGCATTGAGTTTTTAATATGCAGAAAATACTAAAGCACAAGTAGTATGACATGTGGCGTTGTTGACATGTATTAATAATGTATGCAAACGTTTGTGGCGTGGGTATTCGTGTCTGTTCCCATTCAAACATTACTCTATGTCATTATTATTCACTGTGATGTTCTTAAAAGATCATATAGCCGAAGTATTCCTTTTCGAAAACTACAATATTGTACATGCTTGAAAAAGTCGTTCAAAAAAGATCGCATACAAAACGTATTCAGGCATGATTGCTATCTGGACTTAACCGAAATCGATATGGCTACGATATCTAATGGAAGATGCCAATTCATGGTCGTGGAGCGTACGTTTCTCGTTGTTTGGCCGTTAAGCCGCTGGCTTCAAAATGTACCGCAGAACGTTATGTCGCAGCCTTGAATTAAGGCAAGTAACTCCCAGACATCAACGTCATCAATGAGAGTATTCATCGGAAGAGTGATACACATTTGTCACATACAATACTACAGACCGTATTATTCGAATTTGTAGAACGAGAGACTTGTTTACATAAGAACGAACTGTCTGTCAACAATAGTATATTACATGAAACAACTTTGTGTTTTTGAATGCGTTTTAATCCCATTTTATTACTGTTTAATTTGAGTTGTAATGCTATGAGGTTAAATTTTATTTAAACGTATATGTATCATGAATATTGCTGGGCCAAGTGTGAAGTTGAGCGCTCTATAACCGGTTTAAACCCCCAGTGCTTAGCATTGACCGTTCCAAGGCGGTGACCCCAGCTTTATTCTACTATGTGTATACGTTGTTTCGTTTTGTGCCGTACTTTACTGTTTTGGCAATTGGTTCCTTGCCATAAATAAAGGACCACGAAGGTGTGTATGATAGAAATGCAATACTGCTGGAGCTTCTGGAGTTTCACTTCTCTATATTGTACGTAATATACCGGTTAGCACGTTACAAAATCTAATATATAACACGGAATTCGCAGCCGAATATACGCATTTGTAGAATCATTTATGTGCATGCACGTACATGCTAATAACTGCTCATGCAATAATATGCCCATTATGTTCATGAGAGTCATTTTTTTCTTAACATCGTCAAATATTTTGTGTTATATGACAATTCATTGCATTGAATATTCAAAATATAAATTTAGACATGAAACAAAAACTGAAGAAATTACCACATGCAAAATCATCACAAAATAATGAAAACTGAATAATAACTCGTTGTTTGAATTCGTCGCAAGATCGTTGATGAGACAGAACATAACCAGGATGTAACGTTTGTAAAAAATAATTGTATTTGAAGATATGGTAATGAAAACATTTAATGCAACTGACAACAATTTTCAATCTGATTGTAATAATTAGTCAATGTTTCCTTTATAGTCATGTGATATGTTCTCTAATATATCACACAAGTACTATAATAAAGTATCATCTGTTACAAGTGATCTTAATTTGATGTAGAGCCAGTTGCTTTAGTTTATTCTTCACATTACTTTTTAATTTTGAAAACAAACTCAATTACATCATCTCAACCATGACATGGTTTAATACAAAGTGCAATCACAGGAGCGTCAGCATTATCTTACAGCTTGCTTCCTATGTACCATTATACTCTTGTAGAGATCTGGTTTTAATCAACAAAGGACATCCCATGCGTCATGTTTAAGGGATAGTCATGCAATAAATGTAATGTGTTTGTCAATGCAAAGTTCGGGCATACGATAAAGCTATTAGCTGGCCCACGCATCAATTAAGAAATGTATCCTTTTGACATGCAGTTCAGATATTGAAAAGGCAATATTTGTGAGAAACTATACTATCACACGTGTTTTACGTCATTCACTAAATGTCATTACTCTTATTCCCATATGTTTACACAAGGGAAAGTCCAAATAATGCCAATAAGATAAATGTCATGTTGATGTTGTATATTTGCAATGGTTAATTAAAAGGAATGCTGTTGTTTTTAGTATGGGCATTGGCGTTTTAAACAAAACGCCAAGATAACAATAAGCACGCGTGTGTTTTCTTACGACTAAGTGTCTATGTCCGAAAGGCGATACAATCAGTATAAGAGCCGTGCTAAGGAAGCCATGAATCCAATCAAAAAGATAATCTAGTGCATTATTTGACCGTGATGTTGTCTGAGAGATAAATCCGCCAGTGCGTTGAAACAGGACTTTCAGCACTGGTGACCTTTAAAGAATGACGTCAAACATGTTGTTTTTTTCCTGTCGCCGTAAGTCTCGAAGTGGGTCATGGACAGCGATTGGCAACGTGTCAAGAGTACAGACAATCGACTCCTAAATAACTATACTTCTTTTTCACCATGCCGCAATATTTCTATAGCGAAGCATTATTTTTTTTACTTTAGTTAGGTAACTTATGTTTCAGTTTTCATTACATTACATTCAACATTCCGAAAAGTTTTCAATTACTCTGTAATATAATCAATAATAGTACGTGCTTCTCTTACTTTTACACATATTATAAAAATTGAATTGAAATTGTTTAAGGAGGAATCCCTTCAGTACCAAACTATTAATGGGCATTTTAACCATTCGTGGATGCCTTTCAGTCCTTGTATTACAGTTAAATCACATAAAATGAAACACAATAATTGACGGCTCATTCGACACAGACACTGTCGATTCCAATCCTCAAATTTGACGTCAATCGTGGAGTCTAGAGTGTTTGTAATTAACCTAATGCAGTTCTCCTCTAATTGAATTATTGGTATCATAACTGTGAACGCCCTCGATTCAACCTTCGCACGTTCCTAATGTTAAAAAGCTACAATTACAAAAATGAATTTTTATGATGCGATTGTTTAAATGCTCATTTAATCCACTGACCTTTTATCCAACGTTTACTTTTCCATTAGGAAAGGACGATACGGGCTATAGAAGAAGATGAGCATTGTATGTAAAGCCATGACAATTAAAACATTTAATTGCCACCAACGACAATTGTCAATCTGTTAGTCAATGCTTCCTTTATATTCATGTGATATTTTATCAAATTAAGCACAACTCATTATACTTATTTATTATTATATATTACAAATTATCTTAATATAATTTAGAACACGTTGCTATATTTTTTTCATCAAATTGATTTTTTAGTTCGAAAAAAACCCCGAATCCATCATCTCATCTATTAAACGGTTTTATAGACAACCTGCTAACGTCCAATGAAGGGAGCGTAACCATTATCTTACAGCCTGCTTCGTGTGTACACATAGAATTTTAAATAGTGTTCATAATGTCAATATACTGTTGTTAAAATCAAAGGACATACCATGTGTTATAATTAAGAGATAGTCATACAATCGTATGTGTATATCTGGACAAACAAGCGTGACATTGATACAGTTCTAAGCTTATGACCAACGCAGCATCAAATAAACATTGTATTGTTTTAATAAGCAGTGTCGATATT
>VMBQ01004974.1:0-32301 GCA_007657795.1 Dreissena rostriformis
CGCGAAAATTTGCGAATATGACACAACTTTTTTTAATTTTGTCAATTTACCAATCTGTTGGACGGCCCCTTTAATATGTAGATTTACTAAATCGTAGCCTGCTAAGTAAAAGGTAGTCCTTTCAAGACAAATGGCTAAATACACCTATGAAATCCACGTGGCAGCAGTCGGAAATCGCTTATTTCTGATATAAAGCGTAAATGTCCAGACGTGTTTAAACTGTAAAGGAACACCAAGTATCATGACTACACTCACCACGATGGGTTCCAACTGGTTCAGGTAGATCCGGTACGACCCCGCTTCCTTGTAGGAACCGGAAGCCAGGATTTCATCGCAGTCTGGAAATATACATGAACCAATATCTGTCCACTGGAGGAAGAAAATGCATATTAAAACGTTCGATAGAAAAAAATGTGCAGATACGTCGACGTAGTTTTTATTTTTTATCTGACACATAAACATAAATCTAAGATACAACTCGCTTATAAACTGGGTAAAATATTATGGCAAAGAAAATATGGTACAAACTACCTTGTTAAAAAACAACTGCTTAACAATGTTCGGTTATCCAGACAAGACAAGACAAGACAAAAGTTTATTTTGTAAATAAAGGCCACCGGCCCAAAATACAGCATAAATAAGTAACAGCATGTTATTTTTTGAGTTGTGATACATCAAGTTTGAACATCAATTTCGATCTACATCTTTCTTTTTCATTATTTCAGTTACAAAAAAGGCTATGCTTTTTAGTTTACTTTCATCAGAGATTTGCATAAGATTGCAAAAATTTAAGAAATTTTGTTCACCATTGTACCATGAAAAGATATACATTTGCCTTTCTTGGTTGAATTTTGGACATTTAAAAAATACATGAAACTCATCTTCAATACACATATTATTAAAAACGACTGAACAATATGTACATAATCGGTTTTCTCTTGAAATTCCTAAATGTCGACCAGTTTCAATAGCTAATTTATGGCTTGAACAACGGAATCTAGCAACTGACTTTCGAACATAAAATGGTATATCGATAAACAAATACTTTTCTGGGTTTAACATAGATTTGAACTGTTTGTAAGTATCGCATCTTGGTGAATTTCCAAGAGCTTCAAGCCAGTTCTGTGTATTACAATCAATCAATCTTTGTTTAAATGACATTAAGAATAATTCCACATTTCCTATCTCTTGACTTATCCAAACAAAACCAAATCCATAACGGTACAAAATATTTTTTACAGATGTCACCCAATTAGTTCTTCCGATTTCGTCATGCCGCTTTAACATAATATAACAGTTTCTAGGATATCGATCCTCTGTCATACTTATCAATTTACACCAATATTTAACGCATTTTACATGATGTTCTATACAAAGAGGTAATCTACCACATTCTCCTAATACAATGCTATCATTTACAGATTTATTTACACCAAGGAAATATTTACAATACTCGATTTGTACTTTTTCGAGAATGTCTGAGAATTCTATTCCATATATCTCAGAGCCATATGTAAGTATGGGTTTAACCATTGAATCAAACAATTTAAAATATTCCGTGTATGAAAAATATCCAAAGTTTCTTTGGTATGATTTAATAGCAAAAATAGATTTTCGGGCTTGAGCTGCAAGTTTTTCTTTCGCTTTCCTCCATGATAATTTGGGTGTAAAAAGAAGACCCATGTATTTATATACAGATGTGACATTTACGGGATTATTTTTTAAGACCCAATGTTCGTATGCTCTTAGCGGACCTCCATTTCTAAAAACAATAATTTCAGTCTTTTGTTGGTTAATTGTCATACCAGTATTATCACAAAATTCTGATATAGAGTTCAATTGTGATTGTAGCTCGATCGCGGTATCGGCGCAACTCGCAACGTCATCGGCAAAAAGAATGCAAATAATGTCTGAAATATCTTCGGTGATAAAAATACCCCTATGACCTTTAGATTTTAGAAAGGTAGACAACTCGTTCATGTATAAATTAAAAATTATAGTGCTGGTTACGTCCCCTTGCCTAGTGCCGATGTTACAATTGAAGTTTTGCGTGACATTTTTATCATTTACCCGTACACATCCGCGTAGATTTGAATACATCGATTTTAATACTTGAAAAAGCTTCCCCTTGACCCCATTTTTACACATAGTTGTAAATAGTTTATGAATAATCAAACTATCAAATGCTTTTTGGAAGTCTACGTATAGAACATAAAACCTACCACCAGGTTTACACGTATATTTTTGGACCATGCTTTGAAGAGTAAATAAATTATCAATGGTTGAATATCCCTTGCGAAAACCGGCTTGTGCTTCTTCTATTTTATTGTTAAAATCTGCCCATTTGCATAATCTGTTGTATACGATATTGGAGAATATTTTATACATTACATTAATTAATGATATACCTCTATAATTAGAGGGGTCATCTGTAGCGCCTGACTTATATATCGGCACAATTATACTATCCCGCCAGATATTTGGAAAATGCCCTGTATTTAGAATCTTATTAAATAAATCTCGAAGTAAAGGACTTATCATATGCATCGTACTTTTATAAAATTCTGCCCCAAGGCCATCGGTCCCTTGCGATTTTCCATCTTTGAGTTTTGAAATACTTTTTATTATTTCTTCGTTCGTGATTTCTGAGTTTAAAATTTGATCTTGATCATCTTCAGTTTCGTTAACCTCTAGCTGTATATCAATTAGACTTGGTTGATTTTCTTTACAAAGAAGGCCTTTAAAATAATCGTACCATGCAAATGGATCTATATTACAAGAATCTTTGTTTTTCGTCTTATGACTACCTTTTATTAATTTCCAGAACAAATTTGGTTTAGTACGCGATAAAACCAATTCGTTTCTTTTCGTCGTTTGATACGCTTGTTTTTTGTCCGAGCACATATTTTTAAACCCTCTACGGAGTGATATATAGTATTGATAATCCGATGCATCATTACTTAAACGGAATCTTCGTAATGCTGCGTACTTCGTTTGTTTAGCTGCGTTGCATTCTCTATCCCACCACGGTTGATTTAATGAATTGTCATTTTTATTAAGATAGTGTGTTTTATAATTAGCCTTCATATCGGATGCAGCGTATTTGTACAAATTTAAAATTTTATCGATCGCTTCGTCAATATCCGTGCACGCGATTGCTTCAAATATTTGCGCATGCTGAATGTTAAAACTGTTTTCAAATACTCTCATGAAATTTTGCTTGTGCGCGTCTTTCCATTTATACTTTTCTATTTTTGGTAAGTGTTCGCTACCGTTATTAAAGTAATGTTGATTGCCGCAATTAGCACGAATAATTTTCTTTTTCCCCAAAACTATTTTAGAACTAATAGGCAAATGATCAGACTCATCCCTAATCTCCACACAAAAATAAGTAATATGAGAAAATAGCTCAGTGGATACAACATGGTAGTCAACAACACTAGCGCCATTATTTGTAAGACATGTAAAATTTCCTAAAAAATCATCGTAGCTACGCCCATTTAAAATATGCATACCTTGCGTACAACACAGTTCAACGAGTGTTTTCCCAAAATTGTTATATCGTTCTGAGTCTTTGTTATTACGTGGGCGATCAAAGGGATCCGTGTTATAATCAACCTCTATGTTAAAAATGTTATCCACATTATCATCAGGTATATAATCTAATAATTTTTTTGTGCGTGCGTTTAAATCTCCTGCTAGGTATATACATGCATCAGCATAAAGTACTCTTAAAGAAGAAATATTAGAGTCAATAATAGTGATACCATTATTCTCATTCATTCGCTCATAAATTGGTGAACCTTCTGGCGATACATAGGCTATATATAATATGATATCTTTTAAAGAGCTATACATAGAACTTTTGATATACAGAACAATACAATCCTGATAGTTATGACATATTTGTGAAATGAAACCTTCTTTTAACAGATCGTTTTTTACATACGCGGCTATTCCACCACTATTACGCCATGCATTAGTTACTTTTGTTCTCACATAGTCAAAACATGTATAATTTGCTAATAAATCACAAAATTCATTGTTTTTCTCACCCCATGTCTCTAATAAACCTATGATATCAAATGAAAGTAAATAATTTACAAAGTCACAATTATTTACAAGTTTCCTTAGACCACACACATTCCATGTTATAATGGTAATGTTTTCTGTTGGGCCTTGACCTCGATCCTATTCCACCCCGCCTGTTGCCCCAGCTTCGCTTTCGTCATCGGATCGTTCCGCCTCACTGCCCTCGCGATAATCCCCTCTCACCACATTCCGCTGGCTATTGTTCGTGCGTGTATGTTGTCTTCCACGGGTATTTCCAATTTTAGTAATTTCGCCGGTCAAGTCGTCGTACTGGTACACCTCGTTATCAATAAATAGCTTGTCAAAGCGCAATGAAGCGTATTGTCCTTGACTTCGCGCTTGAACTAACCGCTTTCCCAGTTCACGCCTGTGTAGTTGCACTCGCTCAGTGAAATCCTCGCGTACGGAAAATTGAGAATTCCTGTCCAAAACTTCCCTTGATTTTTTGAGTATGGTCTCACGGTCTTTGTAGCGAGAAAATTTAGCGACAATCTGGGGTTTTTCAGAATTTTTATTACCCACTCTGTGCGCTCTTTCTATTTCGACGTGCTCAAGATCGGGCAAACCAAGTGTGTCATTGATGAAATGTCGTACCTTCAGTTCCGTTTCCTCCCACTTCTCCCCGCTTGTTCCCGGGATCCCGAGAAAACGCAAATTATTCCGCCGCGAATGACCCTCTAAACTGTCAATTTTCGAACAAAGGCTATGAATTTGTTTCTTCATTTCTTGATTTTCCTGTTTGAGCGATTCATTTTCTGTTTTTAACAAATTTACTGTGTTACTTATGTCATCAACTTTCGAGTTTATCGTTGACAAATCAGCGCGCACTTCGGCTTTCATTTCTCTGAGAAAACACATTACCTCACTGTCCTGGTTAGATCGGCTTGTGTTTAAATGAGCGTCCCGTGCACTCGCGGGCGTTGCAATCGTCTCCGTAGCTCTCGCTGCTGTTTCAACGAACGATAAAGTCCGTTGTTTTTGTGTACGCGGCGGTCCAGGATTCGTCTCCACATCCCCACCCAGTNAAATAATTTAATTAGTATAGATATTGGCAAATATGTAATGCCTCTTCTATGAAATCTTAATAAACACTGAAATATGTAAGATACTACCGTACACTTATCAAAAACCTATTGCGTCAAATCTTACAATCATGACAGGCTGGTTAGCTCAGTTGGTAGAGTCCTGGACAACAAATCAGAAGATCGCGGGTTCAATCAAGGTCACATAATGTGTATGGGCCATTCTCTGTTACTGCCATAAGTATACGAACGTAGTACTGGCAAATCTGATATCTCAGAAAAATGTGTGAGTTGGTAAACAGACCTACCAGAAATGCATGAAACATTTTTGAAAACGAAGAAAATCCAAGCTTACACCCAACTACAATTTCACAATCAAAACACATGGCAGGATTATTTAAAATCATCATTGATCACTCACACTGACACTCTGATTGTCCGATTGTGATTAGTAGTCAGTAAAATAGGATCAGTAGTAAATGTCCTGTTACATATATTAGTTTTTGTACTATAAGTGAATTAAATCAGTTGAAACGTACCTAACTAATAATACTGTTATGGCCTCATTAAACTCATACGAAACGTGCACGAACAGAAAGCATGTATAGGAAACAATAAAAGCGTACGCTTTATGTAAATTGAATTCACGAGTGCCAGATTAATGTTATAGAGCTATATTACGTGTAAAAAGTCAAAACGAAAAAGTATCAAACCGACCAATATAACATTCATAATGGGGATATTATTAAGTTGTTTCATTCATCCAATCGACTAAGCTCAGGGATTGAAGAAAATGCTCGAGGTATCGAAGGTCTCGATAACATCATATGGTTAAAAGAACGGCTATTTATAATTCCCTTGCTCAATATGTTACGCTCATTCTTTCATTATTGGAAGAAGCGACCCATTGGAATAGTATCGGAGAAATATTCGCGTCTCTCATCAGGTGTGCCTCTTATTTCAGTTAAAAGCTGGAACGATTTGTTGGCGCATCGGGGACAGCTTGTAACAAGCAAACCGTTCACCTTTGGCTCTAGAGCATAACTGTTGAATTAATAATAGTGATACGGATGAACTCACAACCTGGATGTGATTGATTTGTTTCGCCGGGATTATATAAATGCATGTACTTATAGATAAGTACTAATATAGCGACTTTTATGAAAACGTAATCGATTAACGGTGTGTATATATTCGTAGTGAACTAGTTCTTTACATAGCCGATATTCTAGCCATACCTTATTATATGAATTTGCAAAACACTTCATTATTGTTAAGTAACGTAAGAAGAATAATAAATAGGAATTGATGTATGATGGTTAAGGTATTCTCTGTTTTGGGTTAGAAGAAAGAATGTATTAATTAGTTTAATATGTTTTTTGTTTATTCCAGCAATAACATATGTTTGTTATCAATAAACCATTCCTAATAATAATTATTTAATTTTTTATTAATAATTAATATTATTTAAGTAATTTTGACACGCTCTCAATTTTGCGTAATCTAACAAATTCATATTTGAAACATGCAAATAAAGTATGTACACTAAACTAAGTATGAATTTGTTTTATATAGTTGCAATTAAAAAAAAAAAAGTTATTGTAAGTTTTTAGTCTTTAGATCGGCAAGAGAGGACAAACATGGAAAGATATTCCTTATAGTTTTAGAAAATGTTTCGCATTTGCCGTATTTTTTACAAAGGTAAAATATACTAGCCGGTCAAATTCTTGTATTAAACGTATATAAAATTGCCTCTGTAAGAGCTATAACATAAGTGATATTATATTGAATGCCTTTATATGTATATGTTATCGTCTTTATTCCTGCGGTTAAGTCTTATTTATTCTTGAAGCACCGCTTCTAGTCTGGTGATTTGTTTTTCCTTACTTCCAAAGAAGTAAAGATGATGCATTTCCATAATCCCAAATCCTCAAAGGTAACTGGGTCGTGTTCTGAGAAATCTGGGCATAATGAATGTACGTCTCTTCTTAGCAAAAATCCAATTAAGGCGGATAGTGTCGTCCCTGAAAAGCATGTGCGGACTTCATAGGCTAATCTGGGACGACACTTCACGCACATGCTTTATGCTCAGTTTTCTCAGAACACGACTCAAATCCTCAAAAGTAGCTGTGGTTAATTCAGAATTTTCTATAGCCAATTCCAAAAGTATCAATGTTATGTTGTTAGTGTCTTACTGATCTAGATCAGAATTTTCTATAGCCAATTCCAAAAGTATCAATGTTATGTTGTAAGTGTCTTACTAATCTAGATCAGAATTTCCTATAGCCAATTCCAAAAGTATCAATGTTATGTTGTTAGTGTCTTACTGATCTAGATCAGAATTTTCTTTAGCCAATTCCAAAAGTATCAATGTTATGTTTTTAGTATCTTACTAATCTAGATCAGAATGTTCTATAGCCAATTCCAAAAGTAGCAATGTTATGTTGTTAGTGTCTTACTGATCTAGATCAGAATTTTCTAAAGCGAATTCCAAAAGTATCAATGTTATGTTGTTAGGGTCTTACTGATCTAGATCAGAATTTTCTATAGCCAATTCCAAAAGTATCAATGTTATGTTGTTAGTGTCTTACTGATCAAGATTTATGTATATTTTAATCAGGATTCAGAAATGAGTGCATTATATGCAACTAGTACGTGTTCATAGTTATTCGATTACAATTACAACACAACAATTAAATGTTTTGAATACTGTTTGAATATATGAAAAACCTTTTTTTCTGCAAAAGATTTAACTGTCAATATTTTTTCGAAGAAGATTGAAATAAATTACAATTGCCCCATATCTTCATTATTTGAACATGTATTTTTTTTTTTTACAAACTACAAAAATTTTAAAAATGAGTTATCGTTCTACCAAAACCAAAATAAACGGCACATTCAGATTTAGATTGCATTTCGAACTATTTGCCGGCAATAGCTCTGAAATACCAAAAAAAAACGAACAGGCGAGCTCAGTTGGTGGTGCGTTGGACTATGAACATAGGACTCATAGGTTCTACTCTTAGCCCTGTAAATTAGCCTGTGTTGGGGAGTGCTCTTATAAGTCTTTCTACGGCCATTTTCGCATTGTTTATGATTTTGATTGTTTTTTTTATTGACAATAGCATTAACACTATGTGCTTGATAACCAACTTACCTAAACATTATTAGTGAACTAATAACCGTTATATGTACTGGTGTACGTGACAAAAAATACAAAATGCAACTAACGCATTTTCAAATAAGTTTCGTTTCATTACATTAACAATAGCAATCGGTTTAATATATCGGAATGCACTAATTGTCTTTGCTCGTACCGCGTATATTTTGTTTCATATTCACAAATGACAATCCTGATTCCGCCATTGTGGTTTTTGCTGGCATCATTATGTCGACTAAACTTTTTGTAATAAAGTTAGCTTTATTATGAAATTATTTGTTGTGAAAAAGAACAATATAAATTGATTCAATATGATAATTATTTGACACGAACACGCTTAATGTTTTTGTAAAAATGCCGTTGATGTATTTCTCTTGACAATTATTTCTGGACCAATTTCGGACATACACGCACAATGCGAATATGTTATATATTTTATTAGCATTGGAATCTAAACTATGATTATTATAAGACAGCTCATTTGAATAACCGAACCTGCATGAACGAGTTGCGATAACCTGTTAAAATGTTTGAATATGCGAAAAGCCCAACATAATACAACAATTATGTCGGAAATACGTGAACTACAGTTACACTGATTCGAATTAAATCGGATGTTTTGTCTTTGTGTAAATTATAACGTTTTGTTCAAAATATGTTTTATCTGTCATGGATAAACTACGGGAAGTATATATTAGGTGGATGGAAATATCTGGGGTAGATAACACACACAAAGAGACATAATGTGAGTCGATAAGTAATCAACAAAAAGAGAAAATGTAGCTCTTAATTGACATCTTACAAAAATGCGGTACTGACCATGTTGAAATCATGTATTTATTTCAAAATTATTCGATTAACCTTGTATCCAAATACGGCTACACTCGATATACTTCTTATGCATTACACTAAGCATGAGTTCGATGATATTTATAAGTATTCTTTGAATTGTGTGTATTTGTTTGTTTGAAATATAATGCTATTTGCAACAGTATGTTTGGGAAAATATCAAAAACAAAAAAATGTTGGTCTTGAGAGAATATGTAAAAGACAATACATTACGTCAGTTTAATATAAATGAAAACATGCTTTAGGACTATGATTATATTTTTAGATAATTTAAGTCGACGTCAAATATATGCCCTCGGAATCTCCGTCAATACAATTCTGTATCATACATAATAAACACAAACATATCTTCGCTATTTATATTATAATAACGTGATCACTTATCACGACTGTCAGGACCGAGAGTGCTTATATGAATTAGTTTAGCCTTAATTTATTTAGATCTTGGTAATTTTACCGAGATTTAAATTGCCATATATTATCTTAAACAAAACAGACGGATGCTTTTGCCATAATGTATTTATTACATTAGGCAATCAAAGCGACTTTTCTCATTCGATCTGGTTAAGTTGTTTACACACTCTGTACCCAGAACATTCTGATATTGTTAGAAGATCGTCAAACGTATCTTGCCTGCGTATCAATCAATAGATGGGTTTGTAATGTCTCATTTGTATTTAAAAATTGATGGAATTTATGGCCACATAATTGTCTGAAGTATTGTTCTTTTATGAAATATAAATATTAACGCTCCGTGTCTGCATCAACATGTTCTTTTGTATTCATGTTGATAACATGGTCAATAGTGTTTTCAGAATAATCAATAATGTACAAACAATAGGAAATTAATTCTGAGAAGATGCAATCCAGGTTAAGTTTAGCGAAGTTGTATCACGTACTATGATTAGATTTGTTGTTTATAGTATAACACATTGTACAAAGTTTTGCAACAATTTAAATCTTTGCTAACCAGTTTTAGGTATGCGTTTAATATTTAATTACAGTTATATAAGGACGTGCATTGTAGCTCAAAAAGGCAGTTATGAAGATATTTAGTTAGTCAACTCCAAAACAAATAGTAATGTCAAATAGTTTAATTAACGATTTGTATACTTTCAGGGGCAGAAAAGTGCACCTCCAATTGCATAAACCCTCCTTCGGGATTCAAGAATATAGCGGCACACGTGCTATGTAATTATGTGATCAAATTTTACTCACAAAAATACAGCAGACTTCGAAATATACAGCATCACGAGTTGGAAAAAAGATTGTACCAAAGCTGCATTGAATGGATTATGTCAACAAAGCAATTCGCAAATCGATGTTCCAATTTGAAATCTAATGAACAACAACACTATTTTGCCAGATCTTTAAACTGGTAACAGAGGCATATACAAACAAATATTTAATATACTAAAAAGCAGTTGGAATTTGGAATTGTATCGTTACTTCTTTTCCATATTATCTTGACGTGGAATTTATAGTAAGAATAAGGTGTTCTAAGATAATTTAAAGTTTTAAATGTTTAAATACAATCTAGAAATATAAAACCGAAGCTCTAACATTATGAATAAGACAAATATATTATGGTCTTTAATGAACAACATGACAAGAGCTTTGCAAAGCAATGCCAGTGCAAACGTGTTGACATGCTTTTCGCCCTCCAGTGAAAACCCTGTTTGCGAGGTTTTGCGTAGGAAAACTATGGACGTTCACATTTACCCAATCATATGTGCGTTTGTGTTCGTCATTTTAGGATTCGTTGGAAATTCCACAGTAATTTTCATCTACTTGACCAAGTGGAAAAAGAACAGGACGCGTGTATTTATTCTTTGCTTAGGAATACTTGATTGGTTGAACTGTACATTTTCCGTTCCCTTAGAAATTTCTATATTANCCATATATTTATGGTTTCATGAACGTGCAGTTTAGGAAAGAGGTAAAAGGTATTTTCCGCAATATATTCTGTATTGATTGTATCTTAAAACGACATGAACGTAAAAGTGCTGAATCAGTATTATGTATATAATTGTTTTATTGAACTTTATAAATAATAGGCTAGCAAATTGTAGAAAAAACTTGAATGCATTGGATATTAGGAGCCATCTGTATTGTCTGATTTTCTTTTCATCTTACATGGGACGCCCTTGGACACTGAACTGAAAGTTATTTGATAAGAATTGGGAATTTATTATTCACAGACATCACTTAATTTGCAAGAATTTGATGCATGAGTAACACTGTATTTAAATGTTGTATATATTCGGGAAAAAAAACAGCATATAATACCTTTGGAGATAATGTTTTATTCGACAGTTTTTTGTGTGTGTGTATGTGTGTTTATCATAATGTGTGCGTGTGTGTGCGTGCGTGTGTTTGTGTGTTGTCGATATTATATGTTCGAATTATATATGTATAGGTCTGGCAACATCAAATATTGTACGTGCAATCTTCATAATGAACTTTAATTATAGTTTGTGGTTAATGAAATGCAATTTCAACTTGTAGTAGATGAAAAGAAATGGTTGCTTGTTGTATATGATGCATACATTGGTAAACGAAACTAAAGAAAACAATTAAATAATGCAAATTATCAAAGTAACGACATAGGGATTGCGAATACAATTTAATATTAATGTAGTGTTAGCTATACTGATGTAGACTAACCATTACGTTAAATAAAGATGACATATGTTTACGACTGTTCTTCAAACTTGTTTTGTCTAGAATGAATGCATTCCTTGTTACTTGATGTTGATGTTGACACGAAGTCTGTGTTCCGAGTTTGGCTGCTCAGAGTCAAGATCTTGTTTTTTGAAGCAGAAACATCGCTATACGTAACATGTTATATTAACATCATTTGAAACTCTACGGTAGAATATGGACAAAGCATTAAATCCGGTTTAACAACTTTAAAGTAGGTGTGCTATTTTATAATATAGATTTCGTGCTTCATGTTAAGTCTATCGTTTTAATAATTGAAGTCTTTAATGTATAAACATGTAATTTACATTCCATTTCAACATTATACGTTTGTTAAGTTACCATTTAAAAATTTAGTTGTAAACAAAGAACATGTAATATTATTTTCCGACATTCGATTGTGATTTGATGAAAGTTAAATTATCGCTTGATACAGTATATTCGTTTTTATAGCAGGTGAATGTTGACTCCACTTTCTACCATACGTTCTAGCATACATTGTTGTCAGAATTGTAAACTATAGAGTCAAACGTATCTATTATATGTATAACATGTGTATTTGTTCAGACGGTTACAAGTCAATGTATTGAATAAATGGCAAAAAAATACACGTTATTTAGTTGTATTTTCAATATGACATTCTTTGAAGGATGCAGAAATTTGTAATTGCCATAACGCAGTAACACACATCGTTCAACTGTTAAAAGTCAGTAGCATGTACACTTAATATAAGCAACAAAAAAAAACGCAATCTTGATCTTGAAAATACAAACCGATCAACTCGCTGCTATGCGAAATATAACCATTGTTTACAATTCTCAATACAATAGCATGCAATACCCCTTACACGAACTTATTATAAAAAGCAATCCCCAGTACGACGGTAACATCATGATTTAATTGAATATCACATTTATTTATAGGACTTAATGAAAACTTGGAATGGGTGTCGTTTATAACATATGAACTGAAAGTAATCGCTCCATTTACATTGTTTGATACAAGTTTAAGATTTAAAAAAATTACGGACAGTTTTTATTTCCATTTGTCTTGTACTGAGCTGTTACACAATTAGTCTCCAACATGTGTATATGGATGAAAACGGATGTTTTTTTAAAATAGTTTTGTGCCTACACAAGTCTGTGTTTGTAACATTCAATACACATAGGTATCGTAATCGGTATTTAAGTTACCCCAAGTGTGGTAAAGCTGCTCTATTTATGCTCACTGTTAGGCCAATATCCGGGGTAACGTGTTACGTGTGCTACCCAATATTTTCGAAATTGATTTCCTGGATAACAGAGATTCAAATACACTGTCTTGTAATGCAATATATACAAGCAAGATTACACTACCAGAGAGGAATGTATGTTACATATTGTATTGTTTACAAACACTCGCCATTCGAAAAAGACACTTAAAAAATAAATTAGCACCGCCTTCTTACGAACATATTCCCTGACAAAAAGATCAAGGAGAAAAAATGTAAAACATGAAAGCCCAGGCAGATATTTACATTTCGTTTGCATACTTGCACATGACGTTACAAATGTCGATGTTGAGTAAAAACACATATAAACACATTACGCTAAATGCTTCCCTTTAAATAGCGTGTTGGATTTCACGAAACCTTGGTGTTGCCAATGGATTAACAAAACCATTATATAAACAATAAACCTATGCGTTTATAATTGCACAATACAATTTAAAAGAAGCATCATCAAACTCCACATACATGACCAAGAGAAGTAACTCTTTAGGCAAAGACAGGGTCCCCGATACATATATTAACCTATATTGCATAATCTCGAAAACAACTGCAGCCACTACCTTCGAAAAATTAAAATCAAAGCTTCTTATTACATACTAAATTACACATCTCACTATCAAAGCATAACTACATAGATTATGTCCGTGGTACAATAAATAAATGAAATGATTTTCGTTAACATACGTTTAGATTCTTTTTTTACTTGCTTTGATATGCAATAAATAAAATCAATCCGTTGCATGACCTTGTATTTGCATGGCCCTGCTTAGATTCAGAATAATAATACAAAAACTACCTAAGGTATATGTGTATTTTATAAAGTATTCTGGAAGTGAGATATTTATAAAAACAAGTTTATTTACTCAGAAGTTGACAACGCTTCAATTTGCTTTTGAGCCAGTTGTATATGATACAATACAATTGACATTCAAATAAAAGAGACACAAGTTCTATTACCTACAACGAGTTTTTGACAACGTCCCACAATGCTTTCAGAACGATTGCAATTATACTAAGTGTTGAAACAAGACACCACACTGGTTCGATAAGACCCATGTATTGTTATTAGCCATTTATGATTAAACAGATACCAGTTGAATACGGGGTCTCAGGTGTTGGGCACAGCAGCAGTTATTATTTTGTGATATAATAACTATAATTAATTACCTTAATTACGAATGTCACGCGTACGAGTAATCATATATTTCTTATCGTATTTATATGAACTGAATTAAGCAAACAATGAAATATTGCGATATTATAATCAGTAATTATGATAACCTACTTATCAGTTTATAGATAATGTAAAAATAAACCGTCTTTGTGGTGACAGCTGGTATTGCAAAACGAAAACGGCATATCATGCAAAAAAGCAAAACCGTTATAAGTTTGGTATATTTCTGCAACCGGATAGTCATGCAATTCAAATCGGATTGCCAAATTTGTCAATACTGCTTCTTAGCGTTAATGTGGCAAATTATGAATAATTATAATTGAAAACACAATTTAATAACCCGCGATCTAACCTAGGTACACATTCTTGAAGGGTAAATTGCCACATAATATTTATTAAAAAAATACTCCAACAATAACTATTACAATAGTAAGTTTAAACTTTATAAAAACATATAAACTATCACCATTGCATGAGCCACCAAACAAATCGACGAGTGCAAAAGAATAACGCGCTTGAAGAACTTAGGTAACAATTAACATTAACTTGAAGGCACACTGATTACCTTAACCTCCATAAATTGAGGAGGACATTGGTGAGCCTGAAGACTGCTTTAAAACTTTAGTATATACCATGCGCTACCAACAATATATAGGGACAAAGTAACACAAATAATGTGTAAATCACTGAATTAAAAACTTCATGTGAGACATGCCTAAGAGCAGTCAGTGTAAAGAAAATCTACAAATAAATGATTGCTAATGTCACAGTTGTAGAAAGAATAGCAGGCACTAATGGAAGACATTAATTGCGTTTTAGACACTACATTTACGTTTGCTGTACAACACTCGGACATAAACCATGTTATAAATGTTAGGTCTAAACTATCGATAAATTCGCATTTGTAACTATTTTCCTGCAAGTTAATATAGGCAATCAGGCAATATCTTGTTTAGTTTATGCTCACACGCGTGATGCAAATAGCAAACATAATGTCATAAATCCTGTTCTAAACTAATTTCTTGTGATTTTTGTATAAATATTTATCACAGATCTTCACAAGGTTGATTCTAATTTATGAGATTGAATGGTCTGATTTAATTGTAGCTTTCCCTTGGATGTAGCTAATATAACTTCTTTTAATCTAATTTATTCGTGCATTACATGCTGCAAAAATGAAAGACGATTAACACATTTTACACTTGCCCTAAATCTTCATAATTTGCAAATTTTATTATTTTAGAAAATTACTACGGTTTAAGCAATCGGTTATCGGAAGCCCAAAACATTAATCAAATTCATTCAGATTCATAATCTGTATTAAGCTCTTTTATGGTAATAGCTCTGAAATACGTGTACAATGAAATATCATTTTAAATTCAGACGGACCGGCTAGATCAGTTGGTAGTGCGCTGATCTATAGAGAAACGCGGGCTCGACTCCTAGCCATGCAAATTAACCAGTGTGGGGAATGTTCATAATAATTTCTACGGCCATGTTCGAATTCCTTATGCCAATGGTTGTCAAGTTACTGGCTATAGCATTTACAATAAGTGCTTGTTAAACAACTTATCCACACCTGTAAGTGAACTGATAACCGTTATACATACTGGTGCACATGGCAAAAAAAAATAACATGCAAATAATTCCTTTTCAAATTAGTTTCGTTTTATCACATTAACAAAAGCCACCGGATGCATATCAATATAAAATAATTTTATTTGCTAATAACACGTATATTGTGTTAACTATTCACGGTAATATCAAACACCATGAAAACATAAATGACAATCTTTATTCCGCAATGATCGTGGTTTTTACTGGCGTTGTAATGTTAACTTAACCGTGTGTAATGTACTTAGCAGTATACTCAAACTAAATGTTGTGAATAAACAATATTACTTGATTTATATTTGATAGCTAAACATGGAATGATCATGCCAACATTATGTTAAACATGTGATGCAATATTTTGGCCTTTGTGAATAATACGATTGAACTGAATTTAATTCAAAACGCACCAAAGGATGTAGCCTTTTCGATTTAATTGACCTATACAATTCTGAAAACAGTAATGTATATTTAACCATGTTGACGAGGAAAGAACATAGACACCTCAACCGCGAGCATTGACGAGAAGTTTATGTTTTTTGCTAAGCAAATAAACTTGTCTGTATTTGAATGCTCTGAAGCCAATCCTATTCTCAATTAGTCTGTCGGTATTTAAAATAAATAACCGAACACAGATGAAATCACGATCACCTTCAAATGACGTCATTACAAATTAAGGGAAATTACTTCATTTAACTGCATAAATGTTGATTTAAAGATAGTGTGTGTACATCTGAGTTAATACAACCGGGTGTTATTTCTGTCATGCTACCTTCATGATTGAATACAATGTTATCTATCAACATTGACCCGTCAAGCGTTGACCACTAACAAAAAAAAATAACACTTTATCAAGTCAGTAAATAATTATTCATAAAAATGGACACTACACTTCCACTTCCACTGTCATTGTCTTTCTCTTACTTTATAATTAAAGTTTTCTAAGAATCGATACATCAAAATGACAAATTATACTGCAGTACACTATTTGAAGGGACTTGTCAATCCATTGGTTGTATTATGGTTAGCTTTTATTATTTTCGTATCGACGGTCAACACGCAATACCACATGCATTTCGGTGCATTTCAGAATACAATTCAATACAATTTGATGGACCATTTATTTTTTGTTGTTTGGATTGGATAACAGATTGGAATTAAAAACAAGAACCAGTATTTGATATCTCAAATCAAATACACATTTCGATATTCATATAAGTATTAAGAAATTTGAGATTTTACTATTATACATGTATGTTGTTTTGAAAATGTCGTTGGTTAACGGATTGCAAAACAATTTTAGCTAAATTGCTTGCACAGAAACAATTTTATACACTGTGCTATAAAGTTAGACTTTAACTAGGCCTTTGGGCCATTATGGACGTCTTCGGATGATGAGCGCATACTTCCGAGCAGTATCTAACCGTCAACCTTTAAATACAGTAGTTTGATTGAACATTATACAGTATAACATACTCGTTGCTTTTAGTTGTACGGTTGAATAAATGAAACACATCGAACACCATTGTATGTTAAAGGCCTGTTAAGTGTGAGCCAACAATCACAAACTATGTATGGTTCAAACTAATGTTTCTCAAAAATACGAAACATATATTTGTTCACGTAATCGAAATTCTGCAATGAATCACGAACACTAATTCATTTATGTTTCTTTTTTCAATTTGGTACACAAGCAAAGATGTACAGATATCGCCTTAATGCGCTAATTCATGTTTGGTAAAAACTGGAAGCTGTCAACATTCTTCAGTGGGAGCTCGTATATCGAATATCATAGAACATCTATAATTAATTATAATTCAAGATATTATAAATCATGTTTCTAATAGATAGAAAGTGTATACATAGCAAAATGCATAAAATTGTTAATTCGCGAAAATGTACGCGATGGACTAACGGTAAAACATTTTGTTTACGAAATGCAATCCCGCAGACATAAAGCGAACACTATGTATCAATGTTTTACTATAAAAATCCTTTTACTGAAATATTTTTATAAAAATAACTGTTAAACTTATTTCATGTGTTGCTTATCATGTAATATATCCTTTGTAATGTAAACGTACCAAAACTCACGATTGTCATACACAAAAAGTAACTCATCGTTTTATTTTCGTGATGTGCTAGTTTCCATTTGATAACTGTTTTGTAATAAAATGATGTGTGTTACAGTCAACAAAAATGTCACTGACAATATAGCTTGTGTGCTGTGTAAATAAAGGACTTCGTGATATAGAAAGATGTATCTTCTGTGGATGCACCTGACATACAGTGTTGATTACATTGCTGCAATTCAGAAACGACTTGGTATTAATCAAGTTATGTCAAAGCTTTACTCCCGTGACCAATAGTGACACTTGACCTTCCGGCGAGATTTGGCTAACAGTTTGTTAAGCCCTTCTGAACGCTAAGAGATTATTTTTCAGGTCTGTACTGAGTATATAGTAAAAGTCTGACTTCCATCAGATCTATGCTAAAACCGAGATTGTCACGGAGCGTTATATGAGAAAACGTAATCGAGATAGACAATCATATCTCTCTGGTCTATAATATGAATAATGCAACAGCTTTATCCGGCGAGTAATTCTGTTTAACAGCCTTTGATTTACGGCAAGTAACCAAATATATTTAAAAAAAACAGGACAAAACATTACACACAATATTGAAATTAAATATATAAGAGTAATGTTTTCCGTATTCATCAAATCTGTATTTGCAATGTTTATTGTATTTTTGTCAGAGCTATATACTTTTAAGATAAGTTATAACTCAATTTTTTGATAGGTTATTATTGTCAAACTTCAGGTATTTGTACGTTGTTACATACATAAAATAAAACATTTGATTGCGAGTGTACCAGAAAGATCGAGTGTCAAATTTAACTATGTGATTACCATTTTGTCCTGCCTAATGTTAATGGAGTGGTTGTCGTCATACAAGGAACACTCGTACACTCTCAACGATGTTTTTGTTTGAGTGATATAGATGGAACAATTCGTGTTAATAAATACATAAAGTTTCGCGTGTAGGTATAGGATAGACTCCGAGTATAGTCCTTTTTTTAACTGTCAAATCATGGATATTTTAATGGTGGGTGTTTTTATTTTGTAACGAAAAAAAATATAGTCTCTCTGTTCTTCGTGTTAAAAATGTACAATTGTGTGTCTGACGGGTGAGTCTGACAAGGTGGAGAAATAATAAATTTCTTAATCAATTGATACTCTTATATATCTGATCTAGCCGCGATTTAACTACCGGTAATTCAAACGGAATTACGCGGGAAAGTTTGTGTCACGTGATCTGCGGTTATATTAATGGTAGCCCTGGATATGTCATGAGAAAACCGTTAATGTTGCCGAACACGTCAGACAACTAAATACTAAACGGAAATTAATTGAGCTGATATGAGCTAATTTCACATTTACTGCTTGCAACTACATCGTACCGAGCGAATCCGGACTTTCGAAAAGCAGATTTACTTGATATTAGAAAGGTAAACTATTCCTTGACTATGAAGTATTATTGCTTAATCATTGCGTCAACTGCTATCTGCAAAGCGACATGATACAATGATATGCTGTACCACGCTAAGCTCCATAACTTGATAAGAACATGTTTATCTTCATATATCAGCATTCCATCCATCCGTTCTGTACATCTGATAATATCCACTAATTGTAATTGGCTATATGTTCGTTGTAGATCTCATTCGTGATTATAAGTTGATTGCGTTCGTTCCCAATATTTATTATTTGATATAATTGTTCTTATCATTATGCAGGTAAAAGGAAG
Organism: Dreissena rostriformis; assembly: GCA_007657795.1. Lineage (NCBI taxonomy): Eukaryota > Metazoa > Mollusca > Bivalvia > Myida > Dreissenidae > Dreissena > Dreissena rostriformis. The sequence goes on from VMBQ01004974.1 coordinate 19,692, forward strand.
ATACATAAAATAGACATACAATGACTATACCCCATAGACGTTACGGTATCATTAACAAGGTTAAGTGGTCCATTGATGACGTACTTGGTGTATTGGGTTGAACCGACGAATTTTAGAAATATGTAATAAGTGTCTTTAATACAACAGTCTTTTTCTAGACGTGTAGGTATATGCTCGTCATATTTACCCAGAAGTTAGGGAATTAACAAGAAGGGATTAAGCTAATACGTGCAATATTTTTATTTCATAGTGCCTAAAAATGTAATTATGTTGTTCTGGTGTTTCTTAACCATCGAGTAATTAGATAGTGATTAATTCGAATGTGTATTCTCTTTTATAGCTGGTTTTATTTGTAATATGTATTAAAATATTCAGATGTTTCGTAAGTAAACACCTGCATAAAACTTCCTGTTACCATAATTAAAATCGAGAACACAACCAAACATAAATAAACACACTGTTAAACATGTATTTATGGCAAATAGAGTTCACAAGTATTGGGTAAATTGAATTAAGCTAAACGATAAGCGTTACTTTTTGTTGATCAGGTTTCAACAAGCACTATTCTCTACGTTCTATGTTTTATCTGAAAAATAATCGTATTCAAAAGGTAATTTTCGTAAAAGCATTCCGCGAACAACGGCATAAATGTTCAAAAACAATCAGGGTCTCTAGGAAACCAACGTACCATCGTATAATTAACTAAAATGTCCACGTATTGTCATGTCATATTTTGTCTGTTTATTTTGTTCTTCACTCAATTGTTCACGATAACAATACGGCAACTGATGCATACATTGAATCTGTATTTAAATATTTATAATATTAAGTGTCAAGTTAATGTTGGTGAGCTGGGTATGTAGAATTTACCGAAGTTTTTCCCAATTCAGGATAAATTTGTTTTTGAAGATTATCTATTAGTCCGATGAATTGAGGAATTGAAATGCTGCTTTCGGCGCAACATCGATTTATAATGGTACGGAAATTATTTAAAGTTGTGAACTATTCTTATATAAAAAGGTGAAAAGTTATATTTATGTTCAGGATGCTTAGGGAAATAAACATGCTATATTTACATGGTTGGTTCACGTTTTGAAATAGTTAACCCATGTAGGTGTTTTATTATTATGTAAACTGTGTCAGTTCTTTGTTCAACACACGTGATCAAATCATGATCTCATATCTATATCTTAAAATGTTCTCTGAATGCTTTTGCACAAAGATAATCCCAACATGTATGTGTTATCTAGATCAGGTGTTGGTATAAATAATCAGATATAAGCGATGCATTCATTAATCAATGTCTGTTAAGTGTTCTTACGGTACTAATTAAGATAGTCTGACCTCCATTTGCTGCGGCTAACGCCTTTGAACTTGTGAATGAGATATGTAGGTTGGAAGGATTAAGTTATCAGGGATAGGACATTGACTTCACTTCAGATCCAGATCGTAGAGCATATCTTTACAATCATTGGTTAGATTGTGCATTACACGTGGGCATTTATTTGTACCTAATCGATCCTCAAATCAGAGTATTTATTTTCACGCTTAACGATTTTGTTCGTATCTAAATGATACGTCGTTTGATCATTATTATACCACAATATTTAAGTTGTAACAAATGATCGCATGTGATGGTAACACAATTGGGAAATAAGGAAAGTGTGCTTAATTTTCAACGGCATTGTTTCGCACAAATAACCCGCAATTTCCATACAGTTTAAACACCGATAAATGAATAAAATAAAGTCTTTTTAATATAACAATTTAAAGATGAAATTAGCTGTACTCTTAGGGCAGCCACTGACGAAGCAAATCCGTATAAATACGAGCCGGTTTCTTTGAATACCGGGCTTTATGCATGTGCGTTAAGTATCAACCCAGATTAGCCTGTACAGTCCACAGAGGCTAGGCACCGACCACACATTCTAGTTTGATGGAATTTGACGTCTCTTCTTAACCAAAATCAAGTCTATGCAGTAATTGTCGTTCCTGATTAGCATGTGCGGTCTTAGACGAATCTTCACGCACATGAATTAAGCCTAGATTTACTTGAAACCGGCTCAATTATTTCTTCAAACGGTACATCAAATCACGGTTCACAAGTTGTTTATGGTCATGTAAACAAAGGAGATGCAAAGAAAATATATTTTCTTTTTGTATGACACATATTTAGCGGTTAAAATAAGCACTATACATAATGTATGTGCTTTGCTCTCCGTTACTTATAAGTAGTTTAACAAGTCTTACATTGTTTGTCAGTAGAGCGATTAGCGTGCATAATGCTTGAACGTTTTTTCAATAACGCATATCGTCGATACCCCGTGTTTGAAGTGGTCAAAATGAGCAACACTTGATGACTAAGTCGTACCAACAATATATGTGAATGTAAACAAGTGTAAAAAACATACCTGGTGGGAAAATTGCGACGAGAACGCTTTTTATTCGACATATGTGGCGTCTCCCAAATTATCTATACAAACTAGTAAAACACCAGAACATGTCCAGATATCAACGCAAATGTGTATTAAGCAATCTATATTACTTAATTATCGCTTGGTTGTTAAATGCCTGTATTATGCTGATATAAGGAATACATTAATTCCAACGTATGATAATGTTGTGCTCCGGCGCGTTTGTCTCAATTCACTATAATTAAACGTAGCACTTGGTTGTAAAGTTCAACAAGTTTAATTCATAACACTTTCATTACTTTGCACAGGTGTAAAAATAAACACTTTATATATAAATTCACAAAAGTAATAGTAATCGATCTAAATTGATATTCTCTCCTATTTTGTAATAAAATGTGTATAACGGTCAATGAACATTTAACTGACAATAGCGCTTTTGTGCTGTATACATAAAGGACTTGGTAATATAGAAAGATGTATCTGCTGTTGCTGCACTTGAAGTTTCACGTTGATTACATTAATGCGAAACAAAATCGACTAGGTATTACTCATGCAATACTAAAACTAAAATTTCGTAACCAATAGTGACACGTTACCTTCCTGCGAGATTTGGCTGACAGCTTGTTAAGCCCTGCTGAAAGCTAGGAGATTATTTTTCCGATCTCTACTTAGAATATAGAAGTACAATCCTGACATCATTTGTGCTAAAACCGAGGTTGTCACGGAACGTTATATAGGACACTTTAATCGAGGTAGAAAATCATGTCCCCGTAGTCATAAATAGGAATAATTCAACACAAGCAGCCTTATCAAGAGAAAAACAAGAGCTGTTTGTAAAACATGCATGCCCCCCATTATGGGCTGTCAGTTGTAGTTGCAGCCATTGTGTGAATACGTTCTTTATCACTGTGGTGGTGTTGGTGGTGGTGGTGGTGGTGGTGGTGGTGGTGGTGGTGGTGGTGGTGGTGGTGGTGGTGGTGGTGGTGGTGGTGGTGGTGGTGGTGGTGGTGGTGGTGGTGGTGGTGGTGGTGGTGGTGGTGGTGGTGGTGGTGGTGGTGGTGGTGGTGGTGGTGGTGGTGGTGGTGGTGGTGGTGGTGGTGGTGGTGGTGGTGGTGGTGGTGGTGGTGGTGGTGGTGGTGGTGGTGGTGGTGGTGGTGGTGGTGGTGGTGGTGGTGGTGGTGGTGGTGGTGGTGGTGGTGGTGGTGGTGGTGGTGGTGGTGGTGGTGGTGGTGGTGGTGGTGGTGGTGGTGGTGGTGGTGGTGGTGGTGGTGGTGGTGGTGGTGGTGGTGGTGGTGGTGGTGGTGGTGGTGGTGGTGGTGGTGGTGGTGGTGGTGGTGGTGGTGGTGGTGGTGGTGGTGGTGGTGGTGGTGGTGGTGGTGGTGGTGGTGGTGGTGGTGGTGGTAGTTCGATTTGGTTCGATTTTAATACATTTATATATAAGGTTATCGAACATGCGACGTTTTTTTCTTTACACGGGTACAATCAACATTTCTGATTGGCTGTTTATAACAAGCGCTTTCTCTTGTAATAGACAACACACATTCGGAAACGCAGTGTTTGTTCAAAAGGACTTGTTCAAAGATTTTGGCATGTTTTGAAGTTTGTCATCAAATGCTTTCAATTGATTATTGTAAACATGGGAACCGAAACATCTCCAGTATTAAACAAGAATAAAATCAAAGAAAGAAAAAGTAATACCAACCTGGGCTCGAACCACTAACCTTGGAGTAAAAGTCTAGCGCCGAAACCACTCGACCATCCGTACTGTTATACATTAAAATGTGTTTTATACTTTATATTAACAATCCACGTATGGTCACAAAATATAACGATAATAACAGAACTCTCCAAAATTTCAATCGTTAAGCGTTTGTATTGCGTTACAATTTCTAACGATGATTATTCGAAAACGAAAATGTATTTTCAGGATGAGTCTACGTCATTAGTGTTTTTTCGCTCACGGATGTACATTGTTCCTTTACTTGAGAATCTGTGAGAAAAAAAGGAAATTCAAAATTTGACAAACTTTTTGTACGATTCTTTAATATCTTCATAAGTAGAGTGCCGAAATAATAAAATCTCTTGATGGTTTATTAAATTATTATGTTAATGATAAAAAGCTCCACTACTTAAAATGTTAAGACGTTTATCACGTACAATTAGTCAAGATTGGACGTAATTCTACAATTGTATGAACAGACAACATACATTCCATGGGTTGGGCATTGCTGAGATTAACAAAGTATTGCTATTTCCCAATTCGATTATACATTAAAGGCAAAGGTGACTCCATTTTTATCTAACACCACCACTACTTTATTGCTTTTGTTTTCGTTGGATAGGCCCTCTGCCATGGTCGCGATGTGACACTATCTGATCGTAATCAGCTGATCACCGTCCTAATTGAAGCAATATAAATCTGAAACAGGACATATAAATTATGGCAAATCCTGATAAGAGCAATTAAGGAAGATCAATACACATATATGTAGCCATGAACGTTTTGAATAACTCGGTCTTATTGTTCTCCCACCATGTCCGCATTGTTAAAAAACACCACTAGTATTATATTACTGTAGCTCCTCCATGCTTCAATTAATATACGATGACATCAAGCAGGATTATGTTGTTCATGTATACAACGGTCGGTTGCTGTTTTGTGGAAGGATATATGCTAGCACATTTTCTGTGCTCACAACAAATAATTGAGGTTTAACACGAATTCAATAACTTTTTATCAATTTAATTACATTGATACATTGTATCTATGTTTTGGTTACGGTTGATATTTACTGCGATTTGTTCACAACGAATAAAAGAAAATGCGATGTACACGAACTATTTGTATAATAGCCTACACGATATGGAATGATGACACTCTTGAAAGATTATCATGAGAGAAATATATTTTAACATTCGCAATCATCTAAAACACACAGGGCAAAAATAATTATTGTTATACCTTAGAAGATTTCAACAAGAAATAAATAACAGATGCGAATACTTTTGAAAGGATGTTTTAGACTGTGTGCATCTACTTTCTGGAACCACAGGTATTTTCGGCATTTTGTTGGCATTTTGTCTTTAATGTTGATGATTTGTTCTTACAAAAGGATATTTACAAGGACTTTTGACGAGGCACCAATACTTCTCTAAAACAAAAACATAAGCACAAAAGATGTCACTGATACTTGTTAATCGGTTAATCATGACAACAAAGATGTACATACAAACATATAATGCTTCACCAAACAAACATACCATATGATTACGATATACAAATATAAACACGCAAATATGAACACACCAAACTTTCGGTTTCAACTTTCCTGACCGTAGGCGAATACGTATTAAATATACTCTCATAAAACTTAGCTTCGTTCGTCGTGGGCAGTATAATTGCGAAAACAAATACGAACGTTCCCTGAAAAGACATTTCAAGATGCCTCGCCCAGGAGACGATCTTGTACGGACTCTATGGGTGCAATTAATCGTGTAAAGACAATAATTTAAAATTAATCAAACAAGACCAAGCATTAATGTGGGCGTTGTTTTTCACCTTATTTATTAGCTGGAAAAAACTCATCCCACGATAGTATGGAAAAGCTAATGAGATTGCGACCGTACATTAATAAACGCTTTCCAATACGCTATTGTCTTTTTATGGGGAAAGAACTTACCCAGAGAGGCAGATACTATTCACTATAACTAACCCGGTGTATTTTATAGTGGTTGTGTCTACAACAATTATCTTTGTACGTTGTTTATGAGAGCAACAGTTTAAATGTGTTTACTCGCGCAGAAATGCGGCACTTAGATGAACACAAAGCAGCAATTGTGTTCTGTTCTGTACAATAGAACGGATAATAAAACATGACATAGGTCATGTAGGCGAAGTAACATCTGCCGTTTAACACATGATGTGAAAAGCAGGCCATTGAATACGTTTAAACTTATTGTTGAGTAAATCTAAAAAGAAATACTCATTTGATAAAATGATCTATTCATTCAATTAGATTTTTAAATAAAACAAGAACAACTAAGATGTGCGCCAGTCAGATATTTTGTTTGATAAAATGCAATTATGCCAATTTTAGATGACTTTATTTTGTATTGTTGATGAATTATATACAGTTCTTTTACATTAATACGATTACTAAATTTAATTTAGCCATAATCTTTCATAAAAAAACGACAATGGCTAGGTGAAATAATATAATAAACATAGCTTAAAATAAATCGGTATGGTAAAGATGTAAACCTGCTTCAGAAAAAGTGTGGAAACATGGAGTTTGTATGCTCTGCACGGGTTATGTGATTAGAGCTATTATCTTAAATGGATTAATGTATATAAATCAGTGGTTTTATTACTGTCTGATGTTAAGTCCTACTTATTTATGAAGCTTAACTTCTAATCTGGTACCCAATTTGTACTTGCTTTTATAGCAGTACAAATTTAGAACTTTCCAAATCTCAAAATCCCTAAAGGAATCGTGGCTAGTTTAGAAACATTTTTAACCAATTGAAATTTTAAGTATTATAAATGTAATTGTATTGGAGTGTTGAAGATTATACTTTATGGTATAGTTTGAAGCTTTTGTTTGTTTGGAAAGCACATACTTACTGATCCTTATATATATTCCGATTAAGAGTCAGAAGTTAGATTAAGGTTTGAAAAGTATGTATGAACACGTGAAATCCATTTGTCTGCAAAAGTGTTAACTGTTCATATGTTTGCGGTCATACCTGTTTTTACTTTAGACTTTTACCTTGCGCTTTAATCCTCTCCCATGTGAATATCTAAATGTTGTTAAAATGCCATAGGTGAATATCTTCGTATCACGACGAGGTCGTATTTGGCCGTAGTCTGCATAAACATGTTTTATGAATTGCTTATATGTGGGAAGTTTTCCGACGCATAAACAGGTTCATACCGGAATGCTCTTCATTTACCATTCGACGGGGTTTCATTCGTTTCTGTTTCTGTTTGTGCGTGTGAGTCTTGTCCTATAATTTGACGATCGGTCAGTTGTCAAATTTAATTGACCTAGTGCTGGTTATATAGAGTTATTACATGGCTATGGTGTTCCCTTAGGTTTTATTGAACGAGTTGATTGTGTGGCGTTTCATTGCATGAGCCCATATCGCGATTGCCATACAATTTCACTTAACCAAAGAGTGCTATACAACCCATCGGAACACCACAATGTGATAATCCAGTTATTATATTCCTTCTTACTATGACAGTAAACATTGAAAGTGACCAACGCAATAAGTGATGTGTAATTTCCTAAGAAAAACATAGAATCAAATTTGATCTGTGCGATTTTCCACAGGCCATAATGACGCCATTCGCAACAGCGGTTTTTCACAGAGTTACTTGTATCATATATGATCTTTTGTACATAGTAGAAATATCCAATTAGTTGAGTAAGATTATATAAAAGTAAATACAATAAGTGTTATCATATGCTACTGGTGTTACACTTTAGTGTTACATGGCAATCAAATAACGTTATTTGCAGATTCAATGAATGTGAAGTATCAACACACAGTAAGAGCTGTAGAACACTTTTAGTAGATAAGGTTTATTTGTTTCAGATCGAACGGGTCACAATCACAGGAACCGTAATTTGTCCTTGTATAGTAAATTGGTAACATAAATATAACACTATGTCGAAGGTAGTTGAAATACTTTGACAATGATTCGAATCGAAAATTTTGTCCTTGGGTATAATTAAACGTTTTGGTAAAATATATTTGAGAATATTCTGTGGATAAAAGTACAGAAATGAATATTAAGTGCATGGATTTAATGACATGGATAACACGCAAATAAGAAATAATGTGAGTCGATATAAACATAAATTACGGAGGCAGCAGAAAAGACAGTTCAGGTATTTATTTTCATTTCACAAACATGTGTTCCTTAACATCGCGTGAACATGCATCTTGTTTAATATAGTTTCATTGGATTTATATCCATTTACGAATGCAAAAGATATACTTCTTATAACTTCTGCATACATTGTTTGATTATGTGTGTTTGTTTGTTTGGAGATTTATAACCTTTTCTCAGTAGTATTTTAGAAAATCTAAAGAACAGACATTTTCATAAACGAAAACATACTTTATGACTTTGATGATAATTGAAGAGACTTCTGGTCGACTATTTAATATTTGCTAATATAATCTGCACCGATTCACAATACATAAATCTAGACAAATTCAGATTCGCTATTGATATGACAACGAAGTTCGGAGTCGACACTCCGTTTATCAATTCCTGTAGCCGTTATTCATTTTGCCTTCTGTATTTTACTGATATAACAATTCCCATTTTTATCTTAAACAAAGAAGAACAGTGGTTTTGCATTTAATTATTTATTCAATTTTGCCATCAAAGTCACTTTTCCCTATTATATTTTTTACATAATGTAACAAGAACATTCTGTTATTGTTAGGAAATCGTTAATCTTATCTCGCCTCCTGGGTTATCAATAAATTGTATTGTTATGTCGGGTTTGTAATTATTTTAATAAGTTTTGTTATGATTAATTGTCATATAATTGTCTGACGTGTCGTTCGTTTATTAATTACTGGTATCATCCGCGAGTTCTTTGTTATCATGTTGGCTATGTTGTCAAGTGTGATTACAGCCTAATTAATATTGTACAACAATAGGAGATTCAGACTCTGCTCCGTTCATGTCGATTGAGAAGCATCAAACAAGCTCATATGAGAGGAATGTTCAGAACATGTTTTACAATGCATTTACATATCAGGTGCAAACGGGGAAATGTTAACGTTTTATTTTATTAAGTTTATTTAGTTGTTCCACATTGTATGATTCTATTGTTAAGTGAATTAAATAATGAAAGAAACTAACTTTGTGAAACAATTTTAATCATTTTGAACACATTTTGGTAATGCTTGAACACGTTAAATACAGTAACATTAGGAAGCACATTCTAGTTCAAGTATGCAGGCATACCGTTACTTTAATAGCAAACTGCACAATTTGTGTTGTAAAGGTCAGTGTCATTTAGAATGTCTGTGGAAAGTTCATAATGCTTATAATAACTAAAATAAAGCTATCTTATACGTGAAGGGAACATATACAAATGTATTCTATTTGACTTTGGCAAATGTACTCGGTCATTAATATAAAATAAGCGCACAACTTTTTAATGCATTAACCATCAAACAAGCCAATGATTGCAAAACGAATAATGTGCTTGTAAAATTTAGGTAAAAATCCTATCACAAAACACTAACTTGGAGGAATTGTGATCCATAACTAGAAAAGAGCATTGGTGTGCCCGATAAGTAATTAACGTGAAAACAAAGCGTTACCACAATAACCTTGCTGCATGGTTACCAAATAAGTGTTTAAATCACTGAATACACAATTCATTTAAGAGCATTTCTTTGAGCTTTCATTGTAAAAGGTATAATCTGTATGCCTATTAAATACCCTTTTTTTTTATAGAAATTTAGCTTATTAATGATTATTAAAATAACGGTGGATTTGGAATATCAGGCGAAAATGGCAGAAATTGATCGCGGAAACTGTATGAACGTTGTTTTCAAGTTATCGGGAGATACAGTCGAACGACATGCAAGGATATAAAGTTACTTAGTTTTACTTCGTTACTTATTTAATTTGTAGTGTCATTATTTGTTGCTGTATTAGTACCTGACCTAAACCTTGTTAGAAACGTTGTTTTCTTCGGCCAACAAAAATCAATACATTCATTTTTATCCCCACGCTTTTAAAAGCGTGGGGATATTGTATTGATCTCCGCTTTTTTATTGATCGGCCACAATCTCCTCCTACACAATTATCACTAGAGCCTTGAAACGTACACACATGGTAGCTATGAGCCTATGTGCGACGGTGACGGTGACGGAATTTTGATCTGACCCCTGGGTCAAAAGTTATGGCTTAATAAATGGGTAAAATGGGTAAAAAAAAACTCATTTTACTAACAACATGCAAAGCACATAATAACTTTGACCCAGGGGTCAGATCATATTTCCAAATAGTGCACCTTCGCACATATGCTCATAGCTCCCATGTGTGTAACGTTCAAGGTTCTAGTGCTAATAGTGTAGGAGCAGATAGTGGGTTTTGGGGTGGGGCCGAGTCAGAGATATTACCTCATTTTGTTTAGGTTATTTTACATTAACTTCTTCATTTTTACACCGATTTACTTCATATTGATACTGAACATCTCTTATGACAATACGGTCAATCTCAACTATGCTTGGCCCCATTATCAACCCTGGGGCGCCCCGCCAACATAGACCATGCCCACCCGAATTTTGTTTTAACATAACTTCTTCATTTATTCACCAATTGACTTCAAATTAATACTGAACATCTCTTATGACAGCACTGTCCATCTCGACCATCCATGTCCACATCACCCACCCCAGGGCTATTGATAAAGGTAAAGGCAGCTTGGTTCCCGTCCTCTTTCAAATTTATCGAGAGGTGCACGGGTATCCAATTTTGTTTTCGTACCAAAATTTGTGTTCGTACCCAATTGTTTTTCGTACCCAAATTTTTTTCCTACCCACATTTTTTTTTCGTACCCAATTTTTTTTTTAACAAAGTTTTCTCGTACCAAGTTTTTTTTCGCACCCATTGTTTTTTTCGTACCCAATGTGTTTTTTCGTACCCAAATTTTTTGTCCTGCCCAGATTTTGGTTCGTACCCAAATTTGTTATCGTACCCAAATTTGTGTTCGTACCCAATTTTTTTTGTACCCTAATATTTTTTCGTACCCACATTTTTTTTGCACCCTAATTTTTTTTTTGGCATAATTTTTTCGTACCCACAATTTGTTTACCCAAATTTTTTGTCCTACCCAAAATTGCCTTTTACTATAACTTCTTCATTTCTACACCGTTCCACTTCTAATTTATACTGAACTTCTCTTATAACAATACGGTCAATCTCAATTATGCATGGCCCCATTACCAACACTGGGGCGTCCCAACCACAAAGACCACGCCCACCCAAAATTTTGTTTAAACATAACTTCTTCATTTATTCACCAATTGACTTCAAATTTATACTGAACATCTCTTATGACAACACGGTCTATCTCGACCATCCATGTCCACATAACCCACCCCGGTACCCCATCAACATAGGCCTTGCCCATCCAAAATTGCCTTTTAATATAACATCTATGCGGCGCAGGGTTACGCGTCGGCCTCTGCCGCGCAAGCTCTAGTTTTCAAAATAGTTTTCGCTGCTTTAAACGAACGTCATCACATTGGTGGTTAGCTTATACACGCGATAGTGGCGCAAAATATCAGACATCCTGTTATAAATCCTGTTCTTAAGTAACTTCTTGAGATGATCGTATAAATCGTGTTCACATATAGCGATTCCGTTATAAATCATGTTCTTAACCTTTTTGAGAAGATCGTAATTAATCTTTATCACTGATCTTCAAAGGTTTTTCTTATTCATGATAATCAATGGTTATACATGAATACAGCTTTACCTTTGTATGTAAATTATAATACGCCTGTTGATAAATATTGTATGTTAATGACATGCTCTAAAAGAAAACATTGAAACAATTTACATTTTCCCAAAACTTTCATAATTTGCACATTTGGTTACATTTTCAAAATAGCATTATTTTATATTTAAAAAAAAAGCTAACTGTCACACAATAAAACTATTAATGGAACATTACCTACATATCCAGAATCATATTCTGTTTTAAAGCACTTTTATTGTAAAAACCCTTAAATACGTAAACAAGTATTATTTTAAATTAAGACGGGCCGGCAAGCTCAGTTGGTAGTGCGCTGGAATATTGAGGCCTTTGGGTTCGATTCCTAACCCGGCCAATTAACTTTTGTAATCAATTGCTCATTGAATTAATGCTACGGCGATGTTTGCATTTCCTTACTTGCTTTAGGTGGCCCAGTTACCGGGAATAGTATTGGGCCTAAATGCTTGCAACCTTTTACCCAAAAATGTTATTTAACTGATAACCGTGACATATACTTGTGAATATTGCCAAACATCTAACTTGCAAGCAAATTACGAATATTAAACTGAATGGTTTGGTACCGTTATTCATATCTACTGGAGACATATCATTATGCAAATATATAATCTCGTTTTATTTTTAACAAACATATATATATATATATATATATAT
>VMBQ01004974.1:45563-65519 GCA_007657795.1 Dreissena rostriformis
TATATACATGGCAAAAGGGAAATAAAAGAGAATGGGGCATGAATACTTAAAACAGTTCATCAATCGTTCACTCACAAAACTGTTAAAGACTAACCCAATTCTTAATCCAAGCAATCAATAAAAACAAGTCCGTTAAATTGTGTACATGTACGATAGCATACAGATGAAGGAATTTATACAGTTTATACAGCTCTTGCGTTTTCTGATGAAGAATCATTGAGTGGAAGGGTAAAATGTACATCAAGACGTATTTTCATTGCAGCCTTTCATATTTGGCGTCGCTAATAATATGATTATAATGAAATTGTCATAATACATTCATAGAACGGTATGTTATGCTTTCCCATTATGCAATCAATAAGGAAAATAAAACGAACAGCTTTTGAATAAATGATAGCCGTGGTGAGCTAAATGGTTATTGTAACGAATGACATCGAACCGATATTCATCATATTTACAAAGAAACAGTTACATCTCGGGGTTTGTCCATGGGCCTACGTTGTTAAGCAGTAAATATATGTACATATAAGCAGATCTGATAGTTTTCGTCTTAATTATTATCTATATTTTGCCTAAATTATATTATGTTTAATTTTACTCGTATGATGATAAAACAAACATATAAATAATATTTCTTTATTTTAGGCAGGAGAATAATGTTTTAAGTGCAAAACAGCAAAGATTACACGTTACATAGCGAACAACTCTTGCCGAGAAAATGTGCAGCGAATAAAGTCGAGATATAGAGCAAATATAAATTCAAAAGTAACGCTTATCACCTTCTTACTGATACGAATTGAAATAGGGCGGCATAAAAAAATATAAAAAATATAACACGGCGAAAATACATGTCTTAGAAAGAACGTCACCGTCATAACTTTTTTTGATAATTACGAGATATCCCCTTTGGTTATAAACGTAGTAAACTATTATAACATTTGCCCCGGATTAAAGTTAAGTAGGAATATTTATTTATAAGTCTTTCCGGAAGCAACGCAGTATGAATAGTCTAAGATATCTATATGTTTGCCTTATCTTTATTGGAATGGATGTCCGCGGAGCTGTTAAACTTAAATCTGAGCATTTAAAAAGGATATCCGATAAAAAGCGTCCCTTTGCAATTATTCATTTATGTTTATTTTTTGTTTCATATTAAAAAGGTAAGGGATTTAGAGCTTTATTTCTTAAACAAACTACCATGAAAGCCAGAAGTTAGATGTTCCGTCTATTCTTATCTCATTTTAAAATGTGTTTTAATAACCAAATCAAAGTTGCATGTTTATATGGCAAACAAATCCGACGCTTTTTTTTTGGGCCCTGGCGGTTCCAACTCGACATCCCGGATGACGCGTTAGTGTGATTCTACTGATCGACAATCTGAAGGCATTCGTTTATCTTGTTAACATAACTGATGTAGACAATTTCAAAGGGAGTCAAAACGTTGAAGGCCATGTTCCGATTGCAGTTAAACGTTGCAATTAATTTGAAATAGTATTTCTTGAGCCAGACTTCACTTGCATCCGCAAACGTGATTTCTTCATCAAGCGATACACAACGCCGATTACCGGAAGAAGCTCTCTGACAGTCTCCCATGGTGACGGCGCTTATCGCCAGCGGTGAGATGATTAGCTACCCCCAGTCAATAATGTCACATCTGTTTGGTGAGTCCAATATAGCTGTACTGTATTTATTTATTGACTCTATGATATTGATACACGTTACAAATAAACAGTATAAATGGTATAATTGTCTTCAAAAGTACGTGGAAAAAAATGATTGAACAATTCACGTGCGTTTTACCTTGCGGTATGTATTATGCATTTTGATATGTAGATTCGTCGACTGAATCGTTGGATTCTACAGCAACTCTTGTCAAAGCAATTTACGCTATGTTATGGGCCGTCGTTAAACTCTATGGTAACGGTCTGGTCATAATTGCCTTTAGTATAGTATCTAGCTATTCAGCTATATCCAATAATTATAATAAATATAGTCATTCAATCATAATAAAACAGTATACAATGCATTGATCTTTACAATAAATGAAGGTACAAAACATATTATAATTTCATGAAAGCAATACAAATTGTGGTAGCAACTTAATTAAATGAAGAATTCATAAATGATGTTTTCTTATGAGTAATGATCTTTGTTAAGTATGCTTCTACTTTTATAACAGCTTCAAAGCTACGATATACTGTAGTCATACCTTCTTTCGCATTGTTATGGTATGCCTGATATATATCCCGCTATTGTTGCTCTCTATCCTCTAAAAAAACATATATCTTATTACGCTTACAAAGTATCTATAACAAGATATTTGCAAACGACCAGAACACTTTTCTCTTCCTTATTCAATGTATATAGTATACAAATCTACATCATATTTTACCCGGTTTTCGTAGATTACATGTAATTATTTATTTAATTAAGCAATGTGAAGTATGTTATGTTCTTTTAGAATTACCTTTATCTTCAACGATGCCGTATTAAAATTGAATGTACATATATTGCAATTCAAGCAAATGATAAAAAAATGTTTGATTGGAATAGTATTCATTGCATGGATTACACGTACTTTTTGTAATGAAAATAAATATAAGTAAATTGGTAATCTTTGCACGTAGATCACAAATAGTTATACTTGCAAATATAAATTATCCGTAAATGCCCATGTTTAAGTAAGATACGAATACGATTTGCATCACTGCTTTTTCGATATAAAATACTTGTAATTTATTTTGTTTAAGTATTGTATCCGTCATCAGTTTGAATTCTTGCTGATTCCGAATGCATGCTTTCTGGTTTTTGCATGATGTGGATCGGAAAAATTAGTTGATGCAGAGAGTAAATAAGACATAAAATGCAAGGCTGATAAGCACTTTTTGCATGAACATAGAACGTAGAGTGGGCTTTCCTGTAAGGTAAATTGTTTACACGAAAACATTTGGTAGGCTGCATATTTGCAGGTTCCGTATTTGCAGTATCCATTATTCAAATAGAACTGGAAATTAATTGTATTAAATAATGAAAAAAAAAATGTGAAACAATTTTTATCAATGTAAACACATGTTAGCAATGCTTGAACACGTTAAATACAGTAGTATAAGGTTGCACATTCTAGTTCAAGTATGCAGGCTTTAATAGCAAACTGCACAATTGGTGTTGTAAATGTCAGTTTCATTTTGAATTTCTGTGGAAAGTTCATAATGCTTATAATAACTGAAGTAAATTTCAGTAAGCCACAAGCTGACGTATACGTGAAGGGAACACATGCAAATGTTTTCTATTTGACTTGGGCAAATGTACTCGGTAATAAATATAAAATAAGAGCACAACGTTTTAATTCATTAACTATCAAACAAGCCATTGATTGCAAAACGAATAATGTGCTTGTCAAATTTAGGTTACAATCCTAACACAAAACACTAACTTGGAGGAATGGTGATCCATAACTAGAAAGAGCATTGGTGTGCCCGATAAGAAATTAACGTGAATACAAAGCGTTACCAGAATAAACTTGCTGCATGGTTACCAAATAAGTGTTTACATCACTGAATACAAAAATCATTTGAGAGCATTTCTTTGAGCTTTCACTGTAAAAGGTTTGATCTGTATGCGTATTAAATATTTTTTTATATATACATTTAGCTTATTAATGATTATTAAAATTACGGTGTATTTGGAATACCAGGCGAAAATGGAAGACATTGATCGCGGAAACTGTATGAACGTTTTGTTCAAGTTATCGGGAGATACAGTCGAACGACATGCACGGATATAAAGTTACTTAATTTTACTTCGTTTCTTATTTAGTTTGTATTGTCATTATTTGTTGTTGTATTAGTACCTGACCTAAGCCTTGTTAGAAATATTGTTTTCTTCGGCCAACACACATCAATACATTCATTTTTATCCACACGCTTTTAAAATTCAATATTGTATTGATCTCCGCTTTCTTTTTTATTGATCGGCCACTATCTCCTCCTACACTATTAGTACTAGAGTGTTGAAACTTACACACATGTTAGCTATAAGCATATGTGCGACGGTGACGGTGACGGAATTTTGATCTGACTCCTGGGTCAACAGTTATGGCTAAATAAATGGGTAAAATGGTTTAAAAAAAATCATTTTACTAACAACATGCGACGCACATGATAATAACTTTTGAACCAGGTGTCAGATAAAATTTCCAAATAGTGCACCTTCGCACATATGCTCATAGCTACCATGTGTGTAACTTTCAAGGTTCTAGTGCTTATAGTGTAGGAGCAGATAGTGGAGAATGGGGGTTGGGGTGGGGCCGAGTCAGAGATTTTACCTCATTTGTTTAGGTTATTTTACATTAATTTCTTCATTTTTACACCGATTTACTTCATATTGATACTGAACATCTGTTATGACAATACGGTCAATCTCAACTATGCCCAACCCTGGGGCGCCCCGCCCATATAGACCACGCCCACCCAAAATTTTGTTTTAACATAACTTCTTCATTTATTCACAAATTCACTTCAAATAATACTGAACATCTCTTATGACAACACGGTCCATCTCGACCATCCATGTCAACATTACCCACCCCAGGGCCATTGATAAAGGTAAAGGCAGCTTGGTATCCCGTCCTCTTTCAAATTTATCGAGAGGTGCACGGGTACCCATTTTTGTGTTCGTACCAAAATTTGTGTTTGTACCCAATTTTAGTTCGTACCCAAACTTTTGTCATACCAAAATTTTTGTTCGTTTCCACTTTTTTTTGTACCCAAATTTTTTCGTACCCCAATTTTTGTTCGCACCCAATATTTTTTTCGTACCCAATTTTTGTTTCGTACCAACATTTTTTTCCGAACCCAAATTTTTTTTCCTTCCCAAACTTTTTTTCGTACCCAAATTTTTTCGTACACAAATTTTGGTTCGTACCCAAATGTTTTTCGTACCCAAATTTTTGTTTGTACCTAATTTATTTGTGTACCCAAATATTTGTTCGTACCCAATTTTTGTGCACCCTAATTTCTTTTTTGGTATTTTTGTTTCGTACCCAAACTTTTCGTACCCAAATTTTTTGTCCTACCCAAAATTGCCTTTTACTATAACTTCTTCATTTCTACACCGATTCACTTCTTATCTATACTGAACTTGATTTTTTTGTAAATCAAAAATCACATTAAATGTTAATGGAAACGACATAAGAAAACCAATGTCAAACAAAACAACACACTGCTCGACACACTAACACAAACAATTAAATCCAACGTTTCAAGCAATCCTTTTTATTTTGAACATAAACTATAGATTTCATGTCATCTCCGAATAGTGTCAATAAATAAATTTATATATTTTAAAAAAACCGAACAATTACATGATTTGCCAATGTTAATGTTTTGATGAATCACTTTAACCGTTGTTCTTGATAACTACGAGCGCAATAGAAACGCACTAACGCAATTGACATTTGTGGAACACACCATTGAGGGCTATGAGCTTATCCTGTTTAAATACGTTGACTCATATAAGAGAAACAAATTGACCAAAATTATTAAAAAAAAAAAAATACAGCTGAGAAAACACTAACTATTAAGTAGGTTATGTTCCATTCATATTTATATTAAACTTAAAAAGTATATATAATGAATGCAAACTTATTGTTTTCAACGTGATCAGATTGCCCCGTAAATTAAAACCTAGTTATTTTGCGTGATAAAAAAACAACGCAAATTTGTTAAAATATAGTTAACTATTTCGGAGTATTCTATATTCAGAAACCACAGATGACAACATATTTGAGAATTCTACTTCAACATGAGATTGTTCCAATTCAAATTTTCTGGCCACCCCTTTGGGTCATTTTATAACAGAAGATCTTTATTTTTAAAATAAAAAAGAATATAAGACTTGCTTTACGGAGGCCCTTATACCCAATACAAATATCGCTCAATTATGTTGACCGTATTAAAGAAAAAGACACGTTATTATAGTATGAATTAAAACGTGGTGCAAAAATGAAAATACTGAGATTTCGTCGCTTTGCCTTTGAAAAAATTGGTTTTCGGAAAATCAAAAAATCTAAATCATTTTACAAAGAATACTGCAGTAAACTATCTAAAGAGACAGGTTGATTGGCCTTGTTAAGGTTTACTAATTTTTTTTGTTCGTGGGTCAGAATGCAATATAATATTATATGCATTAAAATGTTCAGAAAAAAATCCACACAATTTGAAATAACATTAAGAGTGAGATTTCTTGCTGTTATTTAAAAATAAAAAAATGTTTTTAACAAAAGGCGAATTTTAATCAAATACCATAATTTTATATCTGTAGTGTAAAAAAATAAATCGAAATCCAATCAATGTGAGGTTATATTATATTTTAATTTGGAAATGTCATTCAAATAAGTCAACTGATTGCAAAGACACGTGAGTTAACTACTTGAAAATTATTATTCTAAACTGTATAGTAAACGTGGCGTTTAACCTAGCGATCCGGCCATGGACATCTGCAATGAGAGACAATAATCACAGAATACGTATGGTTCAAAAGTACTTTAACAACAAATAAAAAATATATAAGAGCCAATACTCACAGAAAACGTATGGTTCAAAAGTACTTTAATAACAAATAAAAAATATATTAGAGCCAATAATCTCAGAATACGTATGGTTCACAAGTACTTTAATAACAAATAAAAAATACATATTTGTTTACATGATCGACATCTTCCAATGAACCACGCACTTGACTTTATTTATATTTCTTGGTCTTAAACTGGTATCTTAGCAAAATCGCCCAGATATCGCGTTTGTACGCTAATAAAAAGATAAAGTTTACGTTCAGTAGATGTGTTGTAAACATTCTGCAGTGGAAGCTCGTATGTCGCACATCATAAAACATGGCAAATAGTTTCAGGTTAACGAGATTAATAACATTGTATCTGGTAGATAGATATTGAATGCATGCCCACGTCCACCATTAGCGAAAATTGTTTATTAACGTGCGAACATGTGAAAGTATTAAGACAATCTCGTTTGCTACTTATCAGGTAATATCTCCCGTGTAAAGTACACATACAAAAAAGAACGCTTAACGTTTTTCAGTAAACATTAAGTTACAGCTTAGTCAATAACAGTCATGCGCTTCATTTTATTAAAACACTATTTTTTGAAAAAACTAAATAAGGGTCAAATAAGATTTATCAGACAATAGTGCTTTGGTGCTGTATAAAAAATGGACCTCCTCCTGCAGTACTATAAGGTGTCTTTGATGATGGTGATGCTGACTGTTCACGTTGGTAACGTTGATGCAATCATAAAACAACTATTTATAAATCAAGCAAAAGCAAAAACAAAAATCACGTTGTCAAAAGTGACACTATACCTTTCGGCGAGGTTTGGTTTGGTTAAGCCCATCTGAAACTTGAAAAGAGTATTGTTCTGGTGTTAATTTACAATAAAGTCTAATTTATTGTAGTACAGATCTAACTTCCATCAAGTCTTTACTAACACGAGCTAACTCAAGGTGGTCACGAAACGTTGTTTAATATGAAAACATTAAAACAAGATAGAAAATGATGTCCTTTTGGTAATATATAGGAATAATGAACCCCAGAAGCCTTAACAGCAGAGAACTTCAGTTAAAATCTTACATTCTTTGATATAACGCAAGTGACCAAATGCCTTTAACCAACAGGACTAAAATGCTCGACATTTAACACAAACATATCATAGCTTTGCAGTTCCTTTTTAGTAAAGCTTTATGTGCCATGTTTATTGTATTATTTTCATATCTACATTTTAATAAGCTAAGTCTTAAAGTAATTGCTTGATTTTTTATTCGGGTCAAAGTTAATGTATAAACACTTTGTTACATAAATGATAAAATACATTTCATTGCCATGGTCACATAAGAAGCGAGTTTGACGGACCTAGATGTTGAAAGGCGTGATAGTAAACAAAAACAAATCAATCATTATCAAATGACATTTGGTGATATTAAGTCGCATAATGGTCAAATAAAACGATTATGGCACATTCATTTGTTTCGCACTTATATACGCGCATTACTGTTTAATTTAAAGGACGTATTGTATTGTTTCCAGTGGTAACAACACATTATCTTTTGTATTAACACGATGCCAACCAAGGCTGTGGAGTAATTCGAATTTAACTTAATAATGTTTCCTTTGCGACTATTAATATAGCGAAACTGTTTGGAATGCATTACATAATGTCTTTGTATTATTTTGAATGATAGGAGACAATTCAGTATGTTAACCCATTTTCAAAATCAGGTGACGTTTAGTAAACCGCCTTCACATTGTGTTTTGGCTTATGTCCCATTAACACACAGCTAGTCAAACTCTCTCAAAAAAGCCTTCCAGGCGGGTATTAAAAACAATCAATGTCAATTATATACGTCCTTTTTTATAATATCATTATATTGGCTCCGTTCTTTGACAATTGTTTCGTACTATTTGATAAATATTTTCAATTTGTAAGATACGTAAACTATGTACGGACCTTTGTTTTATAATAACGTCCGAAGTAAATGTATATTTTCCAAAATATCGATGAAAACATTACAAACGCTTAATTATGTAACATATTTCGATTGATCATTATACATTACAAAATAGTGTTTTTAACATGTGTTCCGGATTTTTTTTTTGCTTTTTAAAGTAAAGTAAACATCAGTTGTGAACCTGCGACAGTTTGTTTTAAATTTTTGTTTTTTCAAACTGCCAACACTTTCCTTTAAAGTAGGTGTCCACATATATTACACATTTCAATACACAAATAACGTATATTAATTCAGGGCAATATGAATATATACAAAATTAAACAATATGATTCGGTATAATAGAAAAATATTGAATAAACAATATTTACACTCGGCACTGACATTTTCCAGTATTTTTATTATACAAACTTATATATTCATTATAGATATCGAAAATGGTAAATGTTTCTGTTATGAAATCCGACTAAACAATGATGAAGGTAAAATAATGCAGTGCACGAATCAACACCGATCGAACACAATTTAAAAATTAAAGCATAGGACATTATTGTTTAAACAGTTCAACTATCGTTAACTCAAAGAACTGGTAAAGACTAACTCAAATCTTAATCAACGCATTCCAGAAAAAAGTAGTCCATTAAATTGTATACAGATTTAGGGATCTATTAAGCTTAAGTGTATACGGCCCCTGGGTCTTCTGATGAACAATCAATTAGTAATAGGGTTAAATATACATCAAGACGTATTTTCATTGAAGCCTTTCATCTTTGGCGTCGTGTATACTACTATTATTTGAAAATGTCATAAAACAGTCATAGAACGGTATGTCATGCTACCCCATTATGTAAGCATATGCGTGAATACTACGAATAGCTTTTATATAAATAAAAGCCATGATGAGCAAAATGGTTATTGTAACGATTGCCATTAAACCTATATTTATCATAATTACATTGAATCCAGTTACATCAATGGGTTTGTCCATAGGCCTATGTTGTTAAACATTAAAACAAATGTGCAAATACACAGATGAAAACCAGATTTATCCTACAGCTAAATGAATTTATAGAACAAAATACGACCCTTACAGAAAAGATAAGGTTTATCCCACACCTTGCTTTATCCCACACCTATATTGACTATTTTTGCCCCCTTTACTCCTCGTTCATTTGTTCTTAAATTTGCATGTATACATAAAATGAATGTTTACTTTTCGAATCAATATACCGTATATAAATAAAAGCCGAATTTCCACTGACATTTATCTCAAAACCGGCTTTCCGTACTTTTATTTTTCATTGAATTGTTTGCGCAATTTATGAGGTATCTCCTGTGACGTAATTTCTGTGACGAAACACACAAGTTTAATTTTGACTCTCTGGATTTTAATATGGACAAGTCGGACGTGTTAATTTATTTAACAGTAAAATAATTGTTTAAGCATCGAACGAATCCAAAACGTTTTTCGGATTGTGTGGTTGTCATGCATAATTGTAACTTTCGATAGTAGTAGAATAAATTGTGTTTTGGGTCAGAACATATACAAACGTTATTAAAAAATAGTGTGGTTTACAATAAATTTCGAAAAAAGGGATTGAAGAACAGACAATGGAAGTACATATCATTGTAACTGTATTGTTATTAGCATAGGATTAAAGTTGTCATTGAGGTAAGTGTGTTTTTATACCAAATGGCGATGAAGAATTCTATCCAATGTTTGTGTGCAGAATTTTTAACTCGTCATGAAAGCAAACATAACTGACAAAAATGAACGTGTTTATAATACAACTTTAGTGAGTAGAACAAGAACCAGTAGAGGTTTGACTTTGTTATGCCAGTTAGTAAAAAGTGTGTAAAAAGAAAAGTATTTTATAGACTATAATTAACATTATCGGCGAGTATAAATGCTGAATCATGCCTGACGTAAAGTTAGTTAAAAATGGCAGTCATTTTTTTGTTTTTTGCAGTGGTGAAACTAGAATTTTAGTTTTAACAAATCGTTTGTGTTCTACTTGAGTGTGTAACATTTGGAATGCTAATTAAATTTTAATCGAGGCATATAGCGATATTTTGTCTTGTTATTCTGATTTGCGTGGACTTCTTAAGGACTTTTTCGAATGGCGTAAACGAGGAAGATCACAAACAATTTTCATATTACTACGCAAGGTTAGATTCAGTTAATTTTGCTATTGTTTTTAGAAATTAAAGACTACTATTTTGATTGCATCAGAAACAATTTAAATATTAAAAATGTGTAGGATAAATAGAATACTATTTATCGTGGGAAAATTCAAGTACACAATCACACTATCATAGTATTCTCTATTTTCGGAATGATATTTATCATAACCACAATGCATGCAGTAACATCTTAAAGTTTTGAAGTTTTTAACATGGACATTAGTTATGTTCGAACCAAAATATAATCTTTGGAATAACATTATGTAAGAAGTACGGACATGTACAACTCAACAGATGTGAAATAGACGTGTGGAATATAAATGCACTTTTCATTTACTATGATTCGCCTTTAGAAGTGTATCTACATGTACAGGTAACACCCCTAGAAATTTGATGCATGAATAAACAATAACAACTAGCCATCGTCTACTCTGATATGAATTCTGGCCATTTATGTGTCTTAAAAACTTGTCGATTAAATATACATATATTTATATATATATATNACTTCCGGATAGAATGCGATCCTTTCGGAATAAGTAGCTATCAGATAGCAGGTAACGTATTTATGCTATTAAAACTATGCCAGGAATACACTGATCAGATGGGAAATCAGTCCGCTACAATAATGATATGATCTTGTCATGCCAAGCTGGATAAAAATGTTATACCTGCTTCGACTTGTCAATATTTGTGTTCAGTTCAGATGATACAGGAATGAAAGGGGGCTGGCTGCCGCAAATAGGCAACAGGCTGTTGTCGACGTCACTCAACGGTGTGGCAAAGGAAACACGACGCTGCTGTGTAACATAAATTGTATAAGCTTGATTGAAGCTGCAGCAATTTGAAATAATATTTGAAGATGTTATGATTTTATATTTATTACGAATAAACAAAAATTTAAAGGAGGACATCAAACTGATGAAGAGGAAACATGTGCAGGAAACCTAGTTGGCGAAACTAAACATATTCCAGGACAACATGTGTTCTGCCCAAATTAAAAGTGACCTTGATCTTTGAGCAAGAAAAAATACTTGCTGGAGAACTAAGCTGCTAGTACTGGACTCTTAATCTAGCTTATTATTTTAGCTCAGTTGCTATGTATTCAATAAACTTCTTATGACTGAATAACCGTTAAGTATGGCAATCAACAGGGCCAGGATGACCCTGGTTCGCTTACCTGGCAAAAAAACAACAACAATGTATAAACGCTCTACCTTGGATGGAGGAGAGTTCGTCTCAGCCACAGGGTCCTCCACAAACCGTTTCCGCTTTAGGATGCTGGCACTGGGGGATGCAGTAGGCGAATAAATGTGACTCACAACGATAGGGTGAAAGTTGGGTCCTTCGTTTTGGTTTGCAACGCCCTCGCCACTGAGCGAGCTTGTCTTCAAGATGCTTCGTCTAGCAAGACCTCCTTTCTTCTGGAATTTTCGGCTGCCAAGAACGAGTTTGCTATCCGAATAAGCGATGAGTTTAGACCCATCCATGACCGCAGTTTTAGTTGCCTTTTTGGGGGTTTCGTCCATTGAATCAATGTCAATGTCAGAGATGGTCTCAGGGTCAGAAATATTCCCACTTGCCAAAACACCTGCTAATTTTCTAACAACACTCTTTACGCATTCTTTTTCACCTGATTTCTCTTCATCAACTTTTGGCTTTTCCTTAACAATATCGGGTAATTCATCATCAGATTTTGTCGCAGTTTCAAGGTCGATGTGATCATCCATTATACGTTTCTTGAGCAGTTTTTGGGTAACTTCCTTCTTGTGTTTTGCAGTGCTTCTTCTTTCTGGTAGCTGAATTGTTTTGGAATCTGGTGTTTGTTCACCAACAGGTTCTACTTGGGATTCAGTGCTTTCAGGTATTTCATCCACATCCATATTTTCTGTCAGGTCATTTTCTACTTCCAACATTTTCTCATTAATATCTTCATTGTATTTATCCAGAACCTTTTCCAAATTTCGATAGTCTTTGGCTGATTTTTTCATTTCTGCAATTTCTCTATCCAAACTTTTATCCTCATCTTGCAAACCAATTCCCTTACTTGATTCAGTACATTCTTTTCCCTCACTTACATCAAACTTCTTTGCAGAAACATCAGGCTTCTCACTAACTGTTTGCTCTGAAACCATCTTCAATTTTTTTCTAGGCTTTTTTAGGGGTGTTTCATCCTTTCCGTCAATTTTCCCCTTTGATTCCTGCTCAGTTTGTACTTTTTCATTGTCAAAGTCAGCCTTCTTTCCTTTTTTCTGAGAACTTTTATCAACATCTTTTTCTTTTGCTTTTCTCAATGATCTTGTTCCATTTGTTTGAATGTCTTGTTTCTTTTCCTCACTTTCCTCTTTAACAATTTTCTTTTTTGCTCTGAACCCTTTTCCAACTTTTTCATTTTCTTCTTTTTCACCAGAATCTTGGATTCCTGTAACATCCTTTTCTATTTCTTTAGTTTCCTTTCTATCTTGTTTTTTATTTAATTGTTTTTCAAGCTTTTCATTTCTTTTATTCATATCTTTCTTGTCTTTATTTTTCTCCTCAAATTTCAAGTATTTGCTTTTTCCATCCTGTTCTTTTTCACTTGTATCCAATTTCGTTTCTTTACTTCCCGTCTCTTCTGCCTTGCTAACTTCATGGCTCATCTTCCTTTTTTTCTTATCAATGTTTTGCTTTTCATGGGAAAATTTCTCTAATTTCAAGTTTGTGTTTTTCCCTTCTTCTGTTTCATCAGTATTTGATTTCTTTTCTTCTTTGTTTTCTTCACTGCTTAAGTTATTTCTTTTACTTTCAACTGCTTTTTTGTCTTCGGCACTGATCTCAAATGTTGAGTTGTTTTTCCCATCAAGTTTGTCTGTATCAGATTTCTTGTCTTGACTGTTCGCTACTCCATTGTTTTCATCACAATTAATTTTCTTGCTTTTAGCCCTAGCACCATTTTTCCTTTCTGAACCAGCAGTTTCACTATTTTGTGAACTAACTTTCTTTTTTCTAGTCTTTCTATCTTCTGGAGACATTTTCTTTGGTGTTATTTGCTTTCTTTTCTTAGATTTTCCACTCAGAGTTGACTGTGACATTATCCCTTCACTCTCACCTTGTGATTCTACTTGACTGGATTCTAGAGGGTCTAATTCTGACTCTTCTTCAACACCATCCATTGCCATCTCATAAGCATCTTCATTTTTATCTTTGTCTGTTTCTGTCACAATCTTTTTATCCTGCTTACTAGACTTTTCACCTATTTCTGCATCTTCTTTAGAACTTGCATCCATATCTTCACTAAATATTGCCTCTGAGCCAGGAACAGTTATTATTTTGCCATCAGTTCCTTGGTGTTCAATATCTTCTAAGTCAAAGTCTTGTTTCTTTTCCTCACTTTCCTCTTTATCATTTTTCTTTTTTGATCTGACCCCCTTTTCAACTTTTTCATTTTTTCCCTTTCCACCAGAAACTTGGATTCCTGTTGTATCCTTTTCTCTAGTTGTCTCTTTCTCTTCTTTTTCAAGCTTTTCATTTGTTTTATCAACATCTTGATTGTCTTTAGCTTTTTTCTCAAATTTTGAGTTCTTGCTTTTTCCTTTTAGATCTTTTTCACTTGCGTCCAATTTATTTTCCTTACTTCCAGTCTCTTCTTCCTTGCTAACTTCATCGCTAATCTTCCTTTTTTTCTTATCAATGTTGTGCTTGCCATGGGAAAATTTCTCTAATTTCAAGTTTGTGTTTTTCCCTTCTTCTGTTTCATCAGTATTCGATTTCTTTTCTGGACTCCCCTTCTTTTCTTCTTTGTTTTCTTCACTTCTCAAGTTATTTCTTTTACTTTCAAGTGCTATCTTGTCTCCAGAACTGTTCTCAAATTTTGAGTTATCTATAGCATCAAGTTCGTTTTTATCAAATTTCTTGTCTTGACTGTTCGCTACTTCATTGTTTTCATCACAGTTCATCTTCTTGCTTTTAACCCTAGCACCAACTTTCCTTCCTGAACCAGCAGTTTCACTTTTTTGTGAACTAACACTCTTTTTTTTAGTCTTTCTATCTTCTGGAGACATTTTTTTGGGTGTTATTTGCTTTCTTTTCCTTGATTTTCCACTTGGAGTGGACTGTGACATTATCCCATCACTCTCACCTTGTGATTCCACTTGACTGGATTCTTCAGGGTCCAATTCTGATTCTTCAACACTATCAATTTCCATCTCATGGTCATCTACATTTTTATCTTGGTCAGTTTCTGTCACAATCTTTTTAGCCTCCTTACAAGACTTTTCAACTAACTCTGCATCTTCTTTAGAACAAGCATCAATGTCTTCACTAAATATTGCTTCTGAACCAGGAAAAGTTATTCCTTTGCCATCAATGCCTTGGTGTTCAACCTCTTCTGGGTCAATTATTTCTGATTGTAATTTATTCTCATCTAATGGTTTAAACGATGAAAAATCATCATTCACTATAGAAGTTTTGTCTATAGCAGAATTCTTTTCATTATTCCCATCGTGAGACACAGCATTCCTTTGTTTCAAATTTTTCCACGATGGACTAAACAGCTGAATATCTTCATTTGTCAGCTTCTTTAATTTCAGAACGGGTGAATTCAACTTGTACGTCTTAGCATCTGGAGACCCAGGCACCATATTTGAGTCTTCAACAATATCCAGGTCTTTGTTACTATTCTGGGAACCAAATAATTTTCTATTGCTGTGGCCAAAATTAACCAGAATGTTTTCTAATATGTTCTTGGGAGGAGTTTCCATTATCGAGGGTGAGGCCTTATCTGATTTCTTTTTTTTTAATTTTGAGAATTTGGAAGGAGACTGGGTTTCTTCTACTAATGTCTGAGACACATTTGCTACTATGATTTCTTCAGCAATATTTGCCATAGTATCAATAGCTTTACCAAAATCCACACCTTTACCCGGAGATCTTATCACCCACTTGTCCAGAACCCCTTTTCCTACATTTTCATCATTGAGCTTCTTTTTGTTTCTTTTGGGTGATTTTAATGGTGATCGAGACCTTTTTTGTGAAGATACAGCATATTCCTCATAAACTTTTTTTCCCAATTGTGATGAAACCTTTGGAGACTGACTCAACTGAGATAATTTCCTACTCCAACTTGACAATGGCTCATTGTCCGACAACTTTCCAGAGTTTTCGTCCCTGGCACTATTCTCAGACTTGCTTCCATCACTTTTCTGAGGCGAGAGCATGGAATTCTCCTGTGATTGTTCTCTACTTGACTTACTGGATGAAAGCTGAGTGTATGTTATGATACCCAACACATTCTGAGGAACTGAACTGTGGCCACTGCTTTTCTCACTTTCATCATCTTTCAGATTGCTTATTTCTTGCTCGTCTTCAACAATAGACTCTGGAGGCTGGGTTTCAAGTGATTGCGCATCATTAACTTGCGAATCTTTGGTCAGATCTATTTCATCTAATTTTTTCTCTTTTCCTGAAAATCTCCCAGGTGTTTCTTTGATGTTCTCAGCTGTTTCAATTTCCAACTCTTCACTCTCTTCAATGAAGACAATGCTGTCATTGCTAGATTCTTTCGTATCATTTTTCTTCTTTCTGCCCCTTTTGTTTTCTTTTGTAGGCTTTTCAGCTTGTTCACTAGATATCTGTTCAGGACTTTTATTTCTTCCGGGTTTCCTGGTTTTTGAGACTTCTGCTTTTTCTTTACCATGTTCCAATTTGTCTTTAGATTCATCAGTTCTCTTTCTGCTTCTTACTTTAGTTTTAGCTCCTTTCTCTTCAATAACATCCGAAGAAACAGTCTGAAATGACAAAATGTACATATTCTTATTTTCAAATAACTGTGATCAAATTGCACATAAAATGGAAAATGCTTAAAGCTCTAAGTACACAGTCAGTTTCGTTTTCAAGCAATTCAAGGCTAGGTTATTGCAGCATTCACAAAGCAATTTTTTTTCTTTCTTAAATGTAGTTTGTTTTTCAATCAGAATCACTAGCAAGTAAACATATAACTGTTAGATGAGCTTTATCTTTGGAATTTACGCACTATGGGTTCTGATAATGGCCTACTTACCGATGGCTGTGAAGGTGGGATGACAGAACCAAACACTGAAAATGGCTGGCTGCCATTGGGTGTTGGAGTCTCACTCAGGGTGCCACTAAAAGACATTAAAGTCAGGGAGGACTTACCTACTCGGTGCTGTGAATTTTGTTCTATAGTTTTCATATTGTGCACAGAAAATGGTGAGACTTACATACCAGTGCTGTGAATTTTCTGCTATACATTGTAGTTTTCATAAGTTACACAGAAAATGGTGCATCATACTTATAGACCTGGTCAACACTGGTTAACACTAGCAAAGTAAAAAGTAACACATAATTGCTGTTGCAGTGACAGAAACTTAACATTTTGGCCATGGATGCCCACTTTCGTTCTTTTAACACTTCTAATACAGAGGACACTGCAGTTTTCTCTGAAAGTTTTGGGCCACCAGGACAAATATTAGTTGCCATTGGCTAGTGGGCTCCTGCTAATTGTATTTCCATTTCTGCGTTGATACATGGTGTATTTTATGCATTCACATTCAGCATGTGCTTGATCAGTAATTTTCATGCAATAAAGGATGAAGACTTTGATTCAAGGAGTTTGTAGACTACGATTTAAACATAAATGAACTAACTAATGCTTAAAGATAGTTTAAAATGGTCGTGGTAATAAC
The DNA here is from genome assembly GCA_007657795.1 of Dreissena rostriformis. Taxonomy (NCBI): domain Eukaryota; kingdom Metazoa; phylum Mollusca; class Bivalvia; order Myida; family Dreissenidae; genus Dreissena; species Dreissena rostriformis. Next base: position 62,945 of record VMBQ01004974.1, read on the forward strand.
TGGAAATAGTCTCTTCTGGTTGCAGAGTTTTCAAATGTTGATAGAAAATTTAATCATATAGACTATAAATACTGAAAGGCTATCAACCTTTAATTATATAGACGTAAAAACTATAATCATACAGGCTATATACATCAAATTATACAGACTTTAAACCTATAATCATTCAGGCTATAAACATCAAATTATATAGACTTTAAACCTATAATCATTCAGGCTATAAACATCAAATTTAATAGACTTTAAAGTGACAGTTTGTGGATATATATATGGGCATAATCGTAAAAAAAAGTGTTTTTATTGAGGATATCACTGAAAATCCGGTTGATATTGGTTGAAAAGAAACAATATAGCGATTTTTTTTGGGGGGTTGAGTACGGTAAAGTACGAAAACGCCCTAATTAATATTCATGATTTGACACGTTAATTCAAACCTAAACAAACAAAATTGCGGATACGGGCGAATTTAGCGGAGAGAAGGTAAGAACAAATGCAAATACATCTGTTGCAGACAGAAACTGAGTTGCAACGGTACGTTTTTGCTAAATCTATGTATTTATCTTCCATATGCTAATAATGTTTAGCGAAAGCTAAACATAGAAATAATTCGCATAACTTGCGACGCTGCAATGATTTTCGCCTATTGTATGTATTTATGATAATTTATATATTATTTTATCGATTCAAAACCGATTTTGACCGATATCAACCTCGATAAAAAATATATTTCAATGAATTTATGTAAAGTTTATTTCTCGCTATATGATTTATATGCAAAACAAAGATCTTTTCCGCGAACTGTCACTTTAAAACCTTTAAACATATACACTTTTAACCTTTAATCAACATATTTAATCAGACAGGTTATAAGCGTTTAATCATACAGGCTATAAGCCTTTAATCATACAGACTCTATACCTTTAATATGACAGGCTATAAACCTTTTATCAGACAGGCTATAAGTCTTTAATCATACAGGCTATAAACCTTTAATCAGACAGGCTATAAACCTTTAATCATACAGGCGATAAGCATTTAATCATACAGACTATAAACCTTTAATCAGACAGGCTATAAGCCTGTTAACATACAGACTATAAACCTTTAATCAGACAGGCTATTAACCTTTAATCATACAGGCTATAAGCCTTTAATCAGACAGACTATACACCTTTCATCAGAGAAGCTATAAGCCTTTAATCAGACAGACTATACACCTTTAATAAGACAGGCTATAAGCCTTTAATCAGACATGCTATAAGCCTTTAATCAGACAGACTATAATCCTTTAATCAGACAGGCTATATGCCTTTAATCAGACAGACTATACACCTTTAATCAGACAAGACTTTAAGCCTTTAATCATACAGACTATACACCTTTAATCATACAGACAATAAGCCTTTAATCAAACAGACTTTACACCTTTAATCATACAGACTATAATCCTTTAATCAGACAGACTATACACCTTTCATCATACAGACTATAAGCCTTTAATCAGACAGACTATAAGCCTTTAATCAGACAGACTATAAGCCTTTAATCATACAGGCTATAAGCCTTTAATCAGACAGACTATACGCCTTTAATCTTACAGGCAATAAGCCTTTAATCAGAAGAACTATTCACCTTTATTCAGACAGCCTATACGACTTTAATCAGACAGACTATACACCTTTAATCATACAGACTATAAGCCTCTAATCAGACAGGCTATAAACCTTAAATCAGACAGGCTATAAGCCTTTAATCATACAGGCTATAAGCCTTTAATCATACAGACTATAAACCTTTAATCAGACATGCTATAAACCTTTAATCACACAGGCTGTTAACATTTAATTATACAGACTATAAACCTTTAATCGTATAGGCTTTATAGTAAAGTAAACTGTCTCAAATAACTCGCATATTTAGGGGGCAACGATTGTAGAGAGTTTCGCCTACCAAAATGTTCGTACGGCTCTGTAGATTGCGAAATGAACAAGAAACAGTCAGAGACGGGTGATGCTCCCAAAAGTTTTTTTTTGTCACAATATTGCACTATATATTCAGATAAAAGGAAACGTCTTGAGGGGCATAACTTTGGACAAAATAATACGATGGATGGTTTAGCAACTAAAAAATTTCAAAGGGCCATACCTCTCTAAACAAAAAACCGTCAGAGACGGGTGATGCTCCCCAAAGGCTTTTTTTGTCACAATATTGCACTATATATTCAGATAAAAGGAAACGTCTTGAGGGGCATAACTATGGACAAAATAATACGATGGATGGTTTAGCAACTTAAAAATTTCAAAGGGCCATAACTCTCTAAATAAATCATCTAACCAGAACCCACTAATAACATGCGCATCTCCTCAAGGTAGTTAAGCTTCCCATAAAGCTTCATTGAATTCCAGTCAGTAGTTGGGGAGAAATAGCCTGGACAAAAATTGCACTATATGTACAGTTTATAGAAAATTTCAAAAGGCCATAACTCTGTGAAAAATCATCCGACCATAACCAGCTGATAATATGCACATCTCCTCTTGGTAGTGAAGCTTCCCATAAAGTTTCATTGAATTCCGGT
>VMBQ01004975.1:13519-75577 GCA_007657795.1 Dreissena rostriformis
GCAATGTCCGTCATCTTAAAATATTTTTAGCGATCGATTTGCAAACAACAACATTTGAAACATTTGCAAAGTAAAGCACTGCACTATCTGCTTAGCATATTGTAAAGCAATATTCTAACAAAAGTATATATTTATTAATATTTGCTAGGAAACTTGTTTTCATTGTCTGAAATTAAACGATATGCACATTTTATTTCATGTGCAAAACACGTACATCTTCCGGACATTCTTTTTTCGGATACAGTATTTTTCGTCGATTTTAATTATTTATTTTTTATTTTCGACGTTCTTTTTAACATTTTCTATACAATGACGAATACACATGCGGTGATACGAATGGTCTGGTTTATACTATTTTGCATTGTATCCTCAAGTCAAGTCACCAGTTTCGGTTGATGTGTAACAAATAGTTTACAAGATCAGATTAAAGAATAAATATTAACCAGTGATTGCAACTAGAAAGACTAAAAAAAAGTACAATTAGTTAGGGCTGGGGGAAGCTCTGCCCTTTATCGTAGTTGGGGATGTGCGGCCCCAGACCCTCAGTCTAATTTTCCGGATTTCACAGTTGGGACAATTGACACCCCTGCTATAGAAGCTTATTCAGAACTGAATCGGTAATCTCCATTGGGCACTCATTGTGTAGATGCTTATTGAACAGAGTAGAAAGTTGATCTCTCTAGACTCTATAACTAGTATTATTACCGGATGGAGTGGGTTAGGTCAAAGACTGACATATAAGTAACAAATGTTACAGAATAATAACTTTAATTCGGGCTAGTTAAAATTGATCCGGGCTAGTGAAATTTCCAAGCTGGTAGCCCGATCGGGCTAGTGCCTCAAAAAAAATAATGCCAAGACTGGGATCCACATCCTGATGAATCGATGAATGGACATGGGAAAACACCCTGACATCCGGTGAGGGAACTGGAGAAATGACGTCATATTTTTTAAACAATTATTTTCGTAACAGCAAAAAGTTACATGAAATGCACCCAGAGTGATGAATTCCTTGAAAACCCCACAAATATCAGGACATTTTTTCCCAACTTTGTGAAGCAGCCTTTGCCCCTTCATTTTGTGAAATAACGAGTCGCAAACTTTTCAAAATTTTGAAAAAATGAGTTGCGAAGTGCTCAAAATTGTGAACAAATGAGTGGCGAACTTTTTTAATTTATGAAAATTTGAGTGGCAAACTTCTTTAAATTGTAAACATTTGAGGAGACTCCTAGTGAACTTCTAAAATTTGTGAAGAACAGCCTTTCTCTAAGAGGAAAAAAAACACCTGAATACACAATATATTATTCAAACTGCAGACAATTAACAGTGGACAGGTCAATGCTTACCTTGTGGGAATGAAAGAACAGGGTGGTAAGATGGGTCTAGAATCGACACTTTCTCCGTGATTGGCATGCTTTCTGCGTCAAGTTTCTGCACATTATTGTACCGCCCCCCGCACATGGGGCACGGCATCACCGGCGGGTAGCATTGACAGTTCACACTCGAAAGCCGAGCCGCTTTGTGATTAAACTGATGCAAGCCCGTCGTTCGTAACAGTTTCCGCTTTCTATCAAAGCGAACGGGTCGGCATCGCGCAGATACACAAGAAGCGTCCAATGCAGCACTATTGAGATCGGGAGAAACAGAAGTGGAATTATCCCCTGAGCAAGACACAGAGGCGGAGATGATAGTTTGTGGTGTGTGGGAGGACTCCACGTAGCCATTCAAAGACTTGCCGGCGTCCTTTCCTAGACGCGCACTTAGGGAGTCCTGCTGAGGGGTAGCAGGTGAAAGACAGGGTCCTAGAGATTGTGATAGCTTAGAGGCTTGCTTGTTCACATTGATCATGAGTGATGCTATGTTTGCCGGTGACATATCCGAACATCGGATTACCCCTGCGTCTACCGACGGTAAAAACTGTGTCGAGGTCGAGGGCACATCACACAAAGTCACAACACCTTTACTGGAGCGTATTGTTTTGTAAATCTCACTCTGTTGTCGAATCCGGTATTCCAGATCTGAGACTTGAGCCTGGAGCCAAGTCCACCGGGCCACGATAGCTGCCCTGTCAACGGCCCACTTCCACTCTGAACGCTTGTACCTGCAAATACACAACACAGATGAACCTTGCCTCTAGGTCAAACAGATTTCAAGTTCTAATGTGATTTGAAATTACTGTTCTAGTCAAGTGGGATATTTAAATACTATATAACAGACTTATGACGTTATGTGTCCACTTGTTTCTAGCAGTGAATAACTCACAACTGGATATGCAATGAAGAATTGTATCAAACATGCCTTTTTTACCCCCTTGAAAAGCAGATAATGATTGAAGGTCAAGCTGGCAACAGTGGCTCGAAGAGTAAGACAAACTAAAATATCATAAAGCATATTAAGCAGGCTGTCTGGAATCCTAGTAGACCTACATTCTGACCAATAACATTTATCGTGAACAAAATGTTTTAAGACCTTGCATAAATCTCCTTTATTTGACCCCTCTCTCACCATATCTGGTGTATAATACCCTTGTGTACTGGCACCCTGCTGTGGTCAATGTGTAGAGGACCCTTATTAGCTGATAATCATCAGACTGAGAGCAATATTACAATTAGGGACATCTCGCTCAGCTGTGACAAAACATCACTGATACAGACATTCTATGGTAGCCCAATACACAGATTGTAACACTTCCTAGATGGCCCAGACAATGGCAGACATTCCTTAAACAAGGACTTTAAACATGTCTGCAGAAGAGACAAAAGCCAGGTTTTTTTCACCTTATAAAAAAAGGCCTCTTCAGACTCGAAAATTGCCCTACAACAATAAATACCAGCTTTTACATTTCCCAAATCAGCTGTTTAACTTTTAGCAACAATTCTTCCCTAAATTCAATATTCTAGAGCTTCTTCCCAGTGAGTCATTGGGAAGAAGCCCTAGCATATCGAATTTTGGGAAGTGATTATGAGATGAAAAAAACACAAGAGCCGTTAATGCATCACCAGGTATAGAACACACAACTAATTTTAACAATTTTTCTTGACAATGCAAATAAGAAACATTCAATATTTAAATCAAATACGAGAAAACTAATAAACATGATTTAAAACAACTGACACGGTTCCAGTCCGAATGCTTATTAAACTTCGTGATTACTTACAGGGGAATGGGGACCTTTTTGTCCGACATAACCGGGCAGTCTTCCCATTCTTCACAGCTCTCCCCTCCAGAGCTGCTCTCAGTCGCTTCCTCATCCACGGCATCGTTCCAGTGCCGAACGTTCATTCGTAACTGACCAGACTTCCTTTCTGACTCGGACGACACAAACTTCTCCATCACAAGTACACCTTTACGATTATTTTTCTTACCAACATCATGAAGAGGTTTGGGTTGTGATGCTTGCAATTTGCGTACTAAAGTCACTAGATTTGAAGTGGATAAATTTTTCACGTCGCTACTATTAAAGAAACTATTGCTAACACCTTCACTCCATGGGCGAATGGCTTTGGTGGCCACCACTTGTAAGTTCTGGTGCTGGAAATTTACAAATGACTTCAGCTGCGATGAAACTTGGGCGTCCAGCTGGCGGCCTTGCATGCGCCGCAGTCTTCGCATGAGAAACTGATTCTTGCGTTCCAACATGTGTTGCTTTCTGCTTGCATCTTTCATTAGATCAGCTGGTGTCGGTTCGGTCTGTTCAGTCTCTTGCACTTTTGGATTTGACTGAGACTCTATGAATATTGTTACACCACTTCCTTTCAATGCCGAGTCATTTCCTCTAGGTTGCGAACTACTTGCTGTGGCAGAAGCTGGTTTTCCACTTCCTAAATCTGTTAACTGACACATATTTGCACTTTTATGTAAGTTTACCAAAGAACCATTTGAAGCATCACCATTTGGTCCGATATAGTTCTTTCCATTAACATGTAGTCTCTTTGTAACATTTTTATCATCACAATTTTTAGCATGTCCATTTAACGCCTTTTCCTCTATCAGGGAAGTCTGCTTCAGAAACCTTTTTCCAGTTCCGTTCGGTCCATTTTCATTGGAGGGTTGGTTCATCTTTTTCAAAACAAAACTAGGATAAATTTTATCAGCTTTCTTCTCAAACTGACGCACTATGTCTGGAATACTTTGCAGCCAGTTGTCTTGTAATCCTTTATTAACTTTACTGTTAATGTAGGCCTGCTGTTCATGCAATGGTGCCAAAACACCATGCGGTGTTTTAGTTTCACTTGTGAAAGACGGGGAACTAGATCTAACTAACGAAATGTCAATTTTCTTCGAGTATTGGTAAAAGCCGTTTGTATCAGTGAGATTGTGATTATCGTTGTTTGTAAGACAGTCAGATATTGCTGTAGGGGTGCTACCGGGCAGCTGTATACATGACTGACCTGTTGTTTCTGTAAGAGCTGGAGCCATTGCGAATTAACAACATACTAAGTTACAAAGTCTCAAGGACAATTGGGCTGACATTTACATCATTTCACCATTCAACCTTTTCACCATAAGACACTTTGTGGAAGTATGTCACTATCGATTAATATCAAATTTATATCAAATCTCAAAACACGATCCTCTAACAGGTGTTAGTAAACAACTGGTACAATGTACACAATTGTGACCCAAACAAAAACACGTGACTTTATCGTATCGACTATTGGTTATAAACTTATCAAGAAGATTTCTCGATGCGTATCATTTGGCACGAATGACAAGCGATACCTCTTCCGCGAAAAGTCTCATGTCTTACTGCAGTCAATAAATCACAAAATGTCATTGAATGCATTCGACGAATATTCGAACAACCTTCAATAATTCCAACTTTTACCGCAAACCACGTGACCAGGGCCACGTCCCTGTACGTTTGTTTTCCCGATATTTTGTTAGTTCCCAACGAACATCGTTTCGATGAAAATACGGATTACACTGTGAGAAAGTGCCATTTAGCACGTTTCATATCGAAGAAAAATATCTCGTTGTTTGATAATCCAACAATTAAGGTCACTTCTTACGCGGTTCTTGCAAAATAACGTCCGTATGCAATAACATTTTATCGGCTACACCTTTGTCGTAATGGCGTATGGTGGTTTTTCAACGACCTCATAGGCCTAACAGAATGCAAGCTATTTGCGACGAATACAACTTAAATTGCACCCATCCCTCTGGTAAGCTATTTGCTGATTGGTTTATAGTGGCTGTTGAATCGCGAAAACCTACGTGTAGGTATATTCTAATATTACAACAAAATAACATAGGATACATGTTGCAAGTAACATTTCAATAGTCTGTTTTATTAAATAAATACATTTTACATTTTTCTGTATTGTTTGCATGACTTAAATTTCGGGTATGAATTTGTAAACACAGAAACTTACAAAGAAATTGTTAGCATTAATATGAGCGGCTTAACAGAAGAGCGCGTGTCTAATATTAGCTATGAACAAAATGAGGAAACGGGGAAACGCGACCTCTAAACTAGTCGATGATTCTAGTGGCGTTTTTTGTGCTGGTTTCGTGCTCTTATATTTTAAAGGCTACTGGAGTCGTTAATAAATACATTGAGTCAACCAATTTTTATGTTCACTTTAATCAGGGACCTATATAGGCCCCTGCTTTAAATCATTACGAAATGAACAATTAAAAGGGAGACCATTCCACATAATTTATTGCATCACTTACGATAGGTCATCTCTCTTCGTTAAATTTTTTACACATGACTATGAGTCATATCCAAAAATATTTCAAGCGGGAAATTTTAAAATTGGAATTCCATTGTCGCTCATGTGGGCCCCTTCCCCAAATTGCAATAATTAATGCACAAAACATGTTATTTTCTGCTCCCAAACTAGTCAAAATAAAATACAAGATTGGGAACAAATCCCAATATTAATAGATTATATCAAAATGCGCCTGTTTTAGGCACAGGTAGCAGTATCATACTTACCCTACCCCCCCCCCCNCGGGTGGGGGGGGGTCCGGGGGGGGGCAAATTTATGATAGTGCTGCCTGTGGTTTTAGGCACACTATTTCAAACGCCGATTTAGCAAAACGGTCGTTCGTATGTAGATATTAGAAGTCCGTTTGCTGCTTTTATAGTTTGGAGCTAAACAAAAATTCAAGTCAAGTCAATTTTATTTTGTAAACAAAGGCCTCTGGCCCAAAATACATAGTGATACATTATAGTTGGCTATTAAATCCCAACAGAGTTGCGTCTTGAACATGTTTATAAATATATATATGGGTTGTGTAATTATATAAAAGCACATGCTTAAGTTATTCATATTTTTAGATGTTAACATTGTTGTGGTAAGACAATGTCTAAATTCACGCTCATACATATTAAATAAAACAACAACAACAATACAAACCGAATAGATACGGTGTTAATATATTGAAAGTATTTGATTAGTTATTGATATTTTTCAGTAGATGATATACATACATACATAACTTTTTTTAAACAGCTTCATCATTAGCGCTCATTAAGGTATAGTGAATCGCCTGAAGAATGCCAGCTATACAGATGATTAAATCGCATTTCGTTGTATTGGGTACACCTGAAGAAAGCATTATATAAAACAAGTAGTACATATTCTGTTCTCTTTTTGTATATGTGTGTGTCTCCCCAGTGTCTCCCCAGTTCGATTTGTAACTTGTTGTTTGAGGCTCGGAATTTCGAGAGAGCAATCTTATATTTTGGTATTAAGTCAATTGATAAGTATTTTTCTGTGTTAAGAAGGCTTTTGTAATGTTTATAATGGTGACAGCGACTCAAGTTTAAAACGTCGTCATGCCATTTTTGCGTGCAGCAATCAATAACGCGTTGTTTAAAAGATGATATAAATATGTTTTTATCACCAACATCTTGATTTATCCAAGCATAACCAAATCCGTATGTAAACAATAAATTTCTTACTTTCGATGCCCAGCAGATTCGCCCAGCGTCATCTAGTGATTTTAACAATAAATAACAATTTCTCGTGGGCATTTGTTATAGGTTACACCAATAACTAATGCAATTAGTAAAATAATTTACACACAATGGATGTCTACCACATTCTCCCAATACAATAAAATTATCTGTGTTTTTATTTAGCTTAAGGAATTTTTACAAAAAGTGGTGTGAACTGTTGCGATTACTTGCACGTTTTCATATCCCCATACTTGAGATCCATAACAAAGAATAGGTTTGATCATGGAATCAAAGATTGGAAGTAGCCAAATGGCTTTTGAAAGTTATTTATTGAGAATATAGCCTTTTGTGCTTGGGCAGCTAGTTTATCAAGTGCCAGTTTCCATGATAATGAAGGGGTAAAAATTAGACCCATATACTTGTATAATGATGGTGTGTATACTTCTTTACCGCGAAAATACCAACGTTCGGTGTCTTTTAATACTCCACCGTTAAGAAATACAGTTATCTCAGTTTTAATGAGATTTACTTCCATCTCTGAGTTTTGACAGAAAATCTCTATTAAATTGATTTGCTCTTTTAATGTTTGTTTTGTTTCCGCGCAATTTGCAATATCATCAGCGAACATTAAACAAATAATGTCGGGAATTTGATTTGTAACAAAATTACCCGATCCACAGTTTTCACGCAGAAAGGCAGATAACTCGTCAATAAAGAGGGTAAATATTGTCGAACTTGTTTTGTCTCCTTGTCTGGTTCCGATGTTACAAGAGAACCAATTGTTAACAGCGTGCTCAACTGATTGTGTGTTATTATCGTTTGAGCATGCAGATTTCCTTTGCAATTTTACACATGATTTTAAGTTTGTATACATAGCTTTTAGAACATTCATAAATTTCCCATGTAAGCCTTTCCTTTCAAGACATTTAAACAATTTAAAATGGTTGATAGAGTCAAAAGCTTTCTTAAAATCAACGTATAGACAATATAATCTGCATTTCTTTTTAGATAGGTCCTTTGGTATCATAGCTTGGAAACAAAAAATATCAAATACTTGAATTTAAAAACAAGAATATGAAGTATCTTTTAACACGGTATTTTATTAAGTACATGGTGCATAGGTTGCACACGTTATAATGCTGTGTATTTGTTCAGACATTCCCCTTAATTAAAAAAAAAATGTGGTATGTCAGTTGGACCGGCAGTCTTTAAAATGATACATTAGACGCGGACTTAGTGCTAATTTTCATAAAACAGTCCATATCAAATTGTTTTCCAGGCCGCTCTGTACGGGGTGTTTTTCGTCTAGACATATGCAGCTTTTTCTGGAGAAGTAACGGAGCAAATGGTTTGCTATGCAGTAAGATGTGAATTTCAAACCATGAAATCACGAACAAAAATATTCCAGAGCAAAGAGTACAGTAAGTACATTGTAACAACAAAGAAATTAGTTAACGGGCATGTATGGAGTTCCGGAACATTTAGACTTAGGGTGGGTAAGGGAGGCGCATCCCAGCCGGAAGATTTTTTAATGGCGATATATAACACATCTTTTCCTGCATTTTTCTACGAAAAGAAGTCATTCAACGAACATAGTTTGATTGTTTTAAAGTGGTGACCCCTGTGGTGACGAAAGCGGGATTCAACTTGGCGTGGCTGCATACAGCTGCCTCTCATAAAAGGCAGAACGCACGGTCTTCGGTCTGAAGATATTTGATCCAAAATATGTGTCAAGTCACTGAACATTAAATGATCTATTCAAGGATGTTTGTTTATGCCAAATGATATTTAAACGAATTAAAAAGTTCGAGGTTGTTGTGTATCACCAATATTTAAGCAAGACACTTCAAGAAAAAAACAAGATAGTTTTCAGGCCGCGCTCCTTTGTTTTAGTTGTTCAGTAAGAGTTAAAGCAGTACTCCGCCCATTCTCCAAAGGTACATGGTAATGTGTGTACTGGTGTTTTGTTTGGACAAATAATCAATGGGTAGTGATTTGCTGGTGGTTCGGTTAGAGTTAAAGCAATCAGCCGCAATTATCCAAATCTATTCCGACACATTTTGTACTGGTTGTAGCTTAGTCCGGTGGTATTATAACGCATACACAACTTCAAGAACACCGATGCAGTTTTCATTGTGATTTTATTCGGCTGTTAAATACGTTTCTTTTCAAGTTCACAAATTATTCTAATCATCAAGATGCATTCACTCATTTTCAAGTTCTTAACCTATTCAACTCCAATAATCAAACATACAGGCCGGCGGCCTGACCCTTACGGCGCTGCCCCGCGATTCACAACTTAATGAGTCTGATGCCTATCCCAGCTGAATTCGAGTTGAACTCCCTATATGAGTACACATTCCTAGTTTTATCGTAAATAGTTGCCAATAGTTTTGTAATTACAAACACATGCAAGTGTATGGTGGATATTATAATATTTTGGTATGAAATCGGATCAATTTTGAAATAATAAATATACGGTTATATCAAACTTATTATAGATACATATATGACTCATATACATTGAATGTTTATATTGACAATCAATGGGTTATTGGTGCAATCACACATTTATTTAATAGAACTTATGTGTATAATAGATCGGTCATCTTCATAAGCAAAGCTTTTTGTTTGAATTCAAAATTTACGTAAACATTTGATCAAAAGATTTAATTATTAAAGTTGATACCCAATCAACATGAATTTGCATTGATGTCGATCCGAGTATGTGTTACGCTACACGAAGAACTTGTTTATTGGTCACGATTGCGGCGCCACGTGTTTTGTAGCCGCAACCCAAATCTAATGGCAGATGCAGGGCTATTGTCTTTACAGTCACAGACCATAGCATAATTTGTTATAAGCCAATAATAAAGCAGCTGTCGTGGCTTCTGAAGCCCGTGCTCAGACGCGCCTGCTTTTTCTTTAAAACAATTCATACATGTTTATTTGTACTTCGAAGATTACAACTTAAAAGAAACAACACAAATCTACCAAATGATAGAAAATGACAAACTAATTCGCACCAATTAAAATGTCTCTGTCATGCATAGTTTTGATGCAACCATCGCAAAATGTAGTTGACAAAGGCCTTCGTACGCAAACGTCGATATATGGACGTTATTTCAATGCGTCTACTCTAAAGATGCACTCGTGAAGGCTGATGGACCTGTTAATAAACTTGCAAACACACACACTTTATTTCGATTGTTGGGACACATCCTTCCGCAGTTGGGGTAAAATTTGAATTTAATCTACAACCGCAGTTGTCAGCTTTTATGAGTAACTAATACATTTACTGTACAAACTGTCTTCGGCTTGATGATATGCTAATGCTGGGAGACTGGGAGTGCACAGTGGAAAAAAAAACAAGCAGCATACGCTCCAGTCAGGAAACAATCGCAGGCGATGAAACTATACGTTTAGCTCATTGTTTTTCCGCATAAGTCTGAAAGTCTCCCATTCGATTCTCGGTTACATTTTTGTAAGGCTGAGAAAGGGACCGTATTGAAAATGTTGAGCGTTTGCACTGAAATAAATTTGGTTAAAATGGTATTGCAACACGGGTTAACCAACTCGATCATAATGATAAGATTTCATTCAGAATAATATAATCTATATGAATGGTGTGTGTATAAATGAATGACTGAACAATAGTAGATGGATACAAAATTGAGATAATTTATTACTTGCTAGTTTTGAATATTGGACCGCGCATTGAATTTGAAAGTATTCCTTTCTTGCAATCATCGACATATATTTGATTTCTCCAAAGCCGATTGAGAAATGCTTGAAATTGTCGCAGGTTTTAAAGCAAAAGGGCAATCTTTTATAATTCGAGAATAAATATTTGAACAATTTATAATCACATATAAAGCGTTTGAATACATTACAAACACCCGGATTTTTATGTCCACCAGTATATACTGGGGGACATATTGTTTTTGCCCTGTCTGTTGGTCTGTTTGTTGGTTGGTTTGTTGGTTGGTTTGCGCCAACTTTAACATTGGCCATAACTTTTGCAATATTGAAGATAGCAACTTGATATTTGGCATGCATGTGTATCTCATGGAGCTGCACATTTTGAGTGGTGAAAGGTCAAGGTCAAGGTCATCCTTCAAGGTCAAAGGTCAAATTTATGGGTCAAAATCGCTCAAAAGTGGACATAGTGTTTCACAAACACATCTTGTTTTTCTAAGTTTTAGCGTTTTGAACATTACCGATCATTGAAAATTGACGCTTACCAATAAAACTATTGGCATTTCTCCGTCGCCTAATGCACCTTCAATCAGAATATAACTCGTTTCGTATCGGTCTGTTTGTTATATTACCCATGCCTAGCATCATAAAATCTGTTTGTTAGATTACCCATGCCTAGCATCATAAAACGTGTTTGTTAGATTACCCATGCCTAGCATCATAAAACGTGTTTGTTAGATTACCCATGCCTAGCATCATAAAACGTGTTTGTTAGATTACCCATGCCTAGCATCATAAAACGTGTTTGTTAGATTACCCATGCCTAGCATCATAAAACGTGTTTGTTAGATTACCCATGCCTAGCATCATAAAACGTGTTTGTTAGATTACCCATGCCTAGCATCATAAAACGTGTTTGTTAGATTACCCATGCCTAGCATCATAAAACGTGTTTGTTAGATTACCCATGCCTAGCATCATAAAACGTGTTTGTTAGATTACCCATGCCTAGCATCATAAAACGTGTTTGTTAGATTACCCATGCCTAGCATCATAAAACGTGTTTGTTAGATTACCCATGCCTAGCATCATAAAACGTGTTTGTTAGATTACCCATGCCTAGCATCATAAAACGTGTTTGTTAGATTACCCATGCCTAGCATCATAAAACGTGTTTGTTAGATTACCCATGCCTAGCATCATAAAACGTGTTTGTTAGATTACCCATGCCTAGCATCATAAAACGTGTTTGTTAGATTACCCATGCCTAGCATCATAAAACGTGTTTGTTCAGTCCCGAATGAGTCACTTAGTAAAACTATAAAACAAGCGGCGTAACTTCCGCTGTCGCTTTTAAATAGCTGGGAATTTAATCTATTGTTGTTGACAATCAGCGACTGTTGCAACGCTTCGGAATCTTTCATTACACAATAGGCATAACTTCCTATGAACTTTTTCTTATACCCCCGATACACTGGCTCCGTTCGAAGTACGTTCTGAAAAATGTGACTTAACTGGCTCGAACTGTGTGAGAACGGAGTGATCGTAGTAGCAACGTGTTACGAACTGTCTTCGAACTTTGTGGACGGCCTGGAACGGGGTTGAACGGGAGAGGTGTTTCAGAACTTTGAGCCTACTCAAAATTTTCGTCCGATCATCCCGTTCTACAATTAAACGTAGTAACAACGTTCTGGAAACGGAATGGACGTACTTAGAACGGATAGGTCGTACTTAGGTCGGGTTAGGAACGAGTTACCACTGCACAAAGAATAAAGAAGAACTGCGTACGAACGTGATCGAACTGGCTGAGGACGGGCTCGGTCTGACTGAAAACGGTATACCAAGGGGGACAATAGGAAAATTGACCCGATTTGAACTGGAATACTGTATTTAAAGTTGAGATATTGATTTGTGTTTTTTTTAATTGCGGCAGCCTTTAGCCGCACTGCCAATCTGGCGGAATTATTTCTTGGATGCATTACAAATGTACGTCTGGTTGGCTTAAAGCGTGACACATAAATGAGAACTGGCAGGAACGTAGTCGGTTTTATAATCGCCGTGCAGAACGTGGCTGCAACTACGTCCTTAACGTACTAAGAACGTAGTAGGACGGAGTGAGAACTGCCTTTGAACGAGTCACCACTGCACAACTAATAAAGAAGAAATGCGTACGAACGTAATCGAACTGGCTGAGGACGGGTTCTGTCTGACTGTAAACGGTATACCAACGGGGACAATGGGAAAATTGCCTCGATTTGAACTGGATAAAAACGGACTGGCAACGGGATAGGAACGAGCTGCACGTAGCGCGAACTGTGTATGAACGTCATTCAATCATATTGTAGATTTTTTTCTGACCAAAACTACACGTTCAAGAAAGTTCACATCCCGTTCTGCATTTTCTTCAGAACGTGGTCGAACTGTCAAAGAACGTGCTCAGTGTATGGGCTCCATCAGAAGATCCCGCCATTACACACCACGTGATGATGGTCGATTCAAATATTATTCTTATAAATTTTAATACAATAGTTAAATGGTAACTTTTCATTTACTTTAACATTTGTGACTTCAAACCATGCATAAAATGACTTCTTTGAAAACATTTGCATTTTCAGAGTGGATAAGCCTTAGTATTCTTAGAAAAAGTAACAAACCGATAATCATTCCAGATCTGGAAGGATTTGTACTTATTTATTCAGAGTCTACCGTTTACGCGATAGGGAAGAATACCACTACCAGGTGCTTGAAGAATTCACACAGAATAATGGGGATTCCTCAACCGTGCAAATTCTTTGCACTAAACTACACAAAATAGATAGTTTTTTTTCTCACTTTTTCGGTTTACACTTATTGAATACAAGGCGAACAATTTGTTATTAGGTACAAAAAAAATAGGTCCGTTTCCGGTCTCATTGGAAAAAATAACAGGGTCGGTAGGTAGGGATTTTNTTTGTCATTCTGGTTCTAGAATGGAGAAATGAACCGAAAAAACCCGAAAATGAACACATTTTTTTTTTGTTTTTTTTGGCGACCCCAATAAAAAGTTGAGGGCCGGCGCCGATTCTGGAGACACGGTCGGGCGACCGGAAACGGACCTATTTTTTTATTTGGCCTTATGCTAAGTTTAGGTATTTTTAACATATGCGAACATTCCATTAATTCTTTTGGGCCTTCTTATGGGAATTCTATCGACAGTTTTATTGGATATTAACGAATCTCAAAATCTGGGTTGCACAGCTTTTTCGAAAAAAAAAGACTTAATCATGCGCCTTTAATACAAGAATTTTTGAAAATAAACGTATAACTACTAACGTTTAATAATCTAATAGTGCGTCTGAGGAATCCTTCGCATTTTACACCAACACTTCCAGTCTTTTACTCAAAAATCAGACGTGGCATCCAGCCAGCGACGCAAACAATGGAAATCTGTATGTGCACAAACCGCTGCATAACGTACGCATACCCCTCACTTAAATTGTATAAAAGTTATTTCAACAATTTCGTTTTTTTTATATTTATTATTATTTGTTTCGCGTCTAACCACGTGTATATGAATTCGTAGATCAAGCACCACTTTAATGATGTTTTGCTACGTTCTGTTGTTATCTGTTTGTTGTTTGATATGTTTATTGAAAATTGTTCAGGTTTCTGTTAAACGATGTGAATGTCGGTTATCATGTGTTGTTGTGTATTTTAAAACATATCCATTCCAAAATCCCTTTAATGCCAAAGCTATAAATTGCGACCCCATAAATCATTGGTAATCTAGCAGCACTTTCAAGCAGAGACAAGCAGCCCATTGAACTTAAATTTTGTTTGATCATGTTTACCTATTTGTTGCACTGTACATGGTAATGTTCGCTTTATGTCAGCCCCTATGTTCGAATTTGCATTTAATCATTCATGAAAAAAATCACGTTTAAAATATTGTATGACCACATTATATGTATGCGCTAGACGGTAGATTAAAACGCAACACGAACTAAAGTGCGTTTAAAACTGTTCACTTATGTATATAGCTATGCTCTATGACTGTGATCAAGCCCTTCTTTCGCATTTTCCCAATATTTTGATTTTAAAATGTACAACATTAACTAAATAACATTAGCTGGAATTAGACGCTAAAAACAAATGAAACACACACTACGGTAGTTTTCAAATGGTGCGTTGTAAATTACGAAAACATAACAATTTTCGTTTGATGACTTATATCTTCAGTGTATATCATAAGCTACACAAAATACTATCTTACGAACATAATGAAATTTCACATTTGAGCTATTTCAACCTCAAGATTTTTGTAATGAAAACATTTGCATTCAATGTAACAACGCGGGACTAACAAATACATTATAATGTAAACATAATAATATTATTATCTTCGTGAAGGATTGAATCTAAGCGTATAAAAGGAGTCAACATCAAGCATAAGTCTATTACTTTCGTGTGCCCGCATTCAAATCATCAAACATAAACCAAAAGGGGGTTTGAGAATTAATATCAGTCATATAGTCCAGATAAAACGAGACAACTACTAGTTAGATACCAATCGAATATTCTATACTTTAGACGACTACAGTAGTTCTTTAAATGTACGTTTGATTTTCTGAAGAGTTCATCCTTTTATTTTCATTTCCGTTCTCACCATGGATACGTAGTAGCCCTGCCATGAGAACCAGTTCAGCCCCATGCCGTAAGTGGTGTTCATGTAGACGCCGTTGAGGTTGGACCGGTGGCAGCTGTCGTACCACCAATCTCCGCGGTACGTTGTTGGACATCCGGCCGTGGAATCCATGTCCTTGGTGGAGAACACGTGACTGTCATGACGACTGCCCCCTAAACTATCTCCAGCTGTACCGCTGTAACCGGTTATGTGAAGTCGATATCGAGACTGAGAGTTTTCAATTTTAAACGAGCTATATTTAGCGTAAGCCGTCTGTCCATCAGGCGCCGTAAGATCTATTCTAAGTGCGTAGTTTCCGGTACTTGTGAGCGCCCAGATGTTCTCATTTCCGAGCCAGAAGTTCTGCGGATCTCCAAAGCCACTCTGGTACTCGGACCAGGTCTTGTAGAAGTCTGTGTCTGACACTCGCCTCTGTATGACCGTCCAGCCCCCGCCGTCCGTGGCCATATCGCACAGGACCTGTCGAACAGAATTTGTTTTAACAAGACAATAAGAATCATAAAACAGAATAACATACTTAGTATGCAAGCTTTTTTGGCGATTTCAACTCTTGCGTTTAATGATTTGTATTATGCACGCATTACTTTTGGGAATTTCAGTTAATCTGCACTTATTTTTATAATTTCACAAGAAATTGAAAGACTGTTTCTTTTAAAATTGAAGCATACAACAACGCGTAACTCACCTGTAAAGCCTTATTTGACATAGGATAGATGGTGTAGACCCCAGTCGTCCGATCACCGTTGTCGTACACTTCTTTGCAGTCTCGTGGCGTGGCACTCAAGTTCCGATGATTTGCGCATGCGTTACACCTGCGACTGTACTCTTCCGAGAGAAACGGGTTGACGCCTGCAAGCGTCTGTGCCAGCTGATCCGAGCGGAGAAGAAACTTCAAAGCGGCAGTGCAATTTCCACTTCCGGTACATCCTTTCATTACGGGAATAGACCTGTGACATTGTTCTGCGTGAACGATGACGACACAGAACAAAGCTACATATTGAACTATGCCCAGAGTTTTAGCCGTACACATTATTCACTACTGTGAACTGATTTCCCAATGAAATTTCAATAATATATGGCCAGATATCAGCAATTACGAGTGCCCTCGGTGGCGCTGTATACTTCGCTAAATCGCGATGTTGCAATAAATCTTAGTAAAGCAGGAAGATCATGTACGTACAGACATGCTGATAAAGATAACTTTCCTAATTTATGCTTTTGCCGTCTTTGGTTTATTAGATTAAGTAAGCAACTTATTGCTTGCATACAGATCTATCTGTGTGTGAACTCTATTGAACATCTGCTATTTCCAAATGCCATAAGTCTGTTTATACTAATAATGCGCTTCATAAATCATGTTAAGGGGTGTTGCGGCAGTTTATTTAACCGAGAATATATTTATGGCAACACCGATGCTATTATCACAACCCAATAGTTTTGTTATCAGAATCATCACACATTTATGACCAAGTAGGTTCATAATAGGTACTCAGTGGTTCGATCCCAGGTGCGGTAAACTTTTTTTTATTCTTTTTTTCTTTCTTTTATTTCACTCTTGTTTTTTTCCTGGAGCTCTTTAGTCCTGTTGTTTACATTAATAAATTTAAAGCATTTAATCACAAACTCCAAAACATGCCGAAATCTGTCAACAAGTCCCTGTTATGGAGGATTAAGGTCGAGTTTGATACTGTATGGTCTTATGTTTGTGATTAAATATTGTATTAGTGCTGTGTTTTAGTAAGCCGTTGTGATCCCAATTAAGATTGTAAACAATCTATAATGTTTATGCATAACAGTCTGTGTACCGGTACTTGGGTTTCGCCTAATTGCTGTATTTTAGGAAATTTGACATAGACGGTAGGGATAGTTGAACAAAAAAATCTCTGTTAAAAGTGCGGTGACCCCCCTTTTTTATTTTTGTTTTATGATAACAATACGTAGATGAACATATTTGAGCAGTTTCGCAAAAAGTTATTAGATAGAACTTTTTTAACTTCCATTTTTGTGTTAAAATAGTAAAAAAAATACGTTTTTTTGGGCGACATAAAAATTATAAAAATTAATATTTCTTAAAATTTAACTTGTGTTCTCCATTTTTTGGTAGTTTGTGGTTTAATTAAATGATATATGATATATATTATCTTATATAATATCAATATGTTGCCAATTTCATAGGTTATTTATCATTTTTATGCAATTAGAGATTTTTCAGATTTAATGAAAAAGTACATGTTATAAAATGGTGAATAAAATCAAAACAAGGCCGGTGACCCTATGTTTTTATATCATTTTTCATATAGTATTTGCATGTAGTACTTAAATATAAATTTTGAGCAAAAGTTATTAGATGGAAAAAAATCAGCAAAACTGCCGCAACACCCCTTAACGTACCTCATTTTCTAATTTCAACCTCAGTTCTAATGAGGGCATCACTACAAGGTAACGATGTCGTTTTTTTAGCAACTTCCAGGAGTCCGCAAATCATGTCGTAGGCTTTTGTTAATTATAACAACCACAGAAAGGTTGTTATTAAGAACAACATGTATGCCCGTATGTATGCACCATACAGAGGAACGAAAAACAAACCATAAAAATTGCACACATTTTAAACCAAATGTGCAAATGTGGCGACGTCCTTGCCGAGACAGGTATATTTTGCCGTTGTATACACTTTATTACCTTTGTTTAATATTTAAATGACGCTAACTTTCCAGCCATATCAGTAAGAAAGTGATAAGCGTATATTTCCTATCAAAATTCGCTTTTTATCTCTACTTTACTCGCTGCGAATTTTCTAAGTGGAGCTGTAATAACTAATAAGGTCATCCCGCTTAGAAATTTCGCAGTTATTAAAGTCAATATATAGAGTGAATATTAATACAATATAAACGCTAGTAACATTCTTGCTGATTTGGCTGGAACGTGAGCGGCATTAAACAAATCATACAAGTAATAGATGAAATACAACCTGTCTCGGCATGGACGTCGCCATCTTGACTTTCACGTGATTACCCCCTCTACTCAACCGTAAACTACTGAATCCATAGTCCAAGAGATAAGCAGAACATTGCATTAAAGGTGCCGTCCAACAGATTGGTAAATTGACAAAATTAAAAAAAGTTGTTTCATATTCGCAAATTTTCGCGTTTGTTATGATATTTTTGAGGAAATAGTAATGCTGACCATTTACAATGCTCTTAAATATCCATTATATGCATCTTTTGACGATTTGAAAACCTCAAAATCATAAAGCGTCGTTCGACGCGAAACGATTGAATAATTTGGAAAGTTCTGTTATTGTCGCTATATTTTGTAAAACTACGAGGATTGCTTATATATGGTATAAAATACGGCTATCGTACATACTTGTCAGGATGGCCGAGCGGTCTAATTGGTTTTTACTCCAGGACCCCGATGGTCACTGGTTCGAGCCCTGATGAGGTTTACTTTTTTTTCCCTTTTTAAATTGTATTCTTGTTTTTTAACTGCAGATTTTTAGGTCAAATGTTTGAATTTATCAATATAGAGCATTTAATGACATGCTTCAATACATGCCAAATTCTAGTGGACAGTCCCTTTAATGCACATGTATACACGGAGTTGTTACTCATATACCATCCTGTGATAGACACGTTTTACAATAGTTCAACATTGAGCTTTAAAAACAATAAATTTGAGTTGTATATATGTCACAATGGTACATGTATTCTGGTGTAAGTGCGCTGCCTATTCATTTCGTCAAAGAGGCATGTTTAGGAAACCAATCATCGCAAGCTGACTTTATCATTTAGCATGGGTGACAACCGGATTTCGGCTTGCTTGTGTCGTTTGTTTTATAAATGTGCGTCGATCTTCAGGTGCTTTCGATTGCAAGATTACCGAAACAAACTAAGACATTAGAAACTGCATAAAAAGCAATCTTGAGGGTAACGTGCGATGAACCTACGGCTGCTTATCATTTATTTCTTGGAACCAGGAACAATGCATGCAATAAGCATTTACGGCCGTACCACTTCTTTGCAATATACGCAAATGACCGCAACGGCGCCTCAATAAAAATACTGACATCTCAAACTTACTGCAAGCAAGGTAAAACTGCAAGGCGTTCAATCGTGATACATCGACGATCTCCGGCAACCTCCGCAAGATAGATTTATGCAATAAATGGTCTGCTGATCCAGAGTGCAAGGCGTCGTGTACATGTAATTGATAAAAATAACTCAGTATTGGTCACAAAAAAACACACTTATACTTTTATAGGACTTGAAGTTGTCAGCGTTTTATCTTCATACCCATTCTTGTCATGGTTACACAGAAACCAGATGAACCATGTTTACCAGATCATCCTTGTGTTCGTGTTGCTACTATATCGACCGTTAAGATTAGACTCATAGCAGCTACTGTACCACCATGCGCCGTTGTATAGGCGTGGACATCCGGCGATAGAAATCAACACATCCTTCTCCGAGAACACACGACCGCTGGGATTTTGTCTCCTAAACGTGCCGCTGTTACCCGAAAATATAAAGGCGATATCGATACTGAGAGTTTTCGATTTCGAGGGAGCTATATTAAGCGTTAGCCGTTTGTCCATCAGGCGCCGTAGGATCTATGCTAAGTGCGTAGTTTCCGGTACTTGTGAGCGCCCAGATGTTCTCATTCACGAGCCTGAAATTATACTAATCCTCGAAGCCGCTCTAGTCCGCTGTCAGGGTTCGGCACTCGCCTCTGTAGGACCATCTAACCCCCATGGCTTAGTCCCTGTCGCACCGTAGTTTTAGAAAAAAAAACACGATGAAACGTTACAGCACATGCAACCAGTCTTTGAAATCGTTGATTTTCAGCGAATCAATGCATCACTTCTTGAACTATTTTGTAAGACGTTTTAGTGCTTTAATCGATATCATTATTGATTTAAATTCAAAGTATTAAACGATGTGTTGACATGACAAGGGTTGTTTGCCAATGGATGGATGGTGAAGACCCCAGTTATTCGATCCCCGTTTTCGAACACTTACTTGCAGTCTCGTGGCGTCTCACTCAAGTTCCGATGTTCTGCACATCTACGACTGTACTCTGCTATGAGAATGCCGTTTGCAAAGGGTTGCACAAGCTGATTTGAATTGAATAGAAATTGTGTATTGGGAGGGCAATTTATACATATTTTGTGTATAGGTCCCTGTTTTGGCTTAAAAAGAGGGTGTTCGAAAACGCAGATTGCACAGGCTAAACTGAGAGGAAACTTTACGCACATGCACTTAACTCCGTTTTCCCAGAGCGAGGCTCAAATCTTAAAATTCTAAAACTGCTAATGGGGGACATTATAATTGGC
Source organism: Dreissena rostriformis (assembly GCA_007657795.1). Taxonomy (NCBI): domain Eukaryota; kingdom Metazoa; phylum Mollusca; class Bivalvia; order Myida; family Dreissenidae; genus Dreissena; species Dreissena rostriformis. The sequence continues at coordinate 34,148 of VMBQ01004975.1, forward strand.
GCTTTCTCGGGGTTAATTGATTCTTTTTTGGTAATAAGCATGTAATCTTACATTTTAATGGTTTACGGGCACTTTTTAAAGATACATGATTGGATGATTTTTAATATGTACGAGAGCCAAATTGTTGAATAAATACCACTCCACTGTCTTGGGACTCTGACAAACTTCCTCAAACTCAGTGGCATAGATGGAAATGGAGAAATAAATAGACGATTTTTCGAATTTAACACTGTGTCTGCATACCTGCCTGCGTGCATATGGTGTTCCATTGATAACCATGAATAATTTCCAAACGCACATAGATGAGATAATCTTGGACAAATTTGTCCCCGTACTTCAACAATAGTTAATTTAACTAACTGTTACGGTTGAAGAACTCTGTTTCTGTGTTTCGATGATTAATGCTCTTTAATTACTAGTATACTTGAAGCAATTTCTAATCGAGAAAGACAATCACCTCATCCAGGGTATACCGTTTCACGATGCCATACCTAGTTCATACTATAGGAATGAAAAACAAATATTGTTTAATGATTTTTTTTTAACTTCAGTAATATAAGCCGCATATATACATAACAAGGCATCAATACTACTGGGGCGAACACCTCAACAAATTAAAAGTTTACATTACATGTACCTTCATATTGCCTTTTATTTTTACATTTCTATTGTTTTCTAATAAAACTGGAGCTTTGTCACAGACGTCACGAATACCCCCACATGCCGCATTGACACAGAATATTTTGCATGTTGTCTTCACAAAAAACAGCGGACACCATGCTCAATGTTTAAAACGCACTAAGTGACCCCGTGACCTAGTTTTTGACCCGGCAAGGCCCATGTTCGAACTTGGCCTTAAGATCATCTAGATGAAACTTCTCACCAAGTTTGGTGAAGATCGGATGCAAACTAGTTGAATAAGAGAGCGGACACCATGCTGAATGTTAAAAAACGCACTAAGTGACCCCGTGACCTAGTTTTTGACCCGGCATGACCCATATTCGAACTTGGCCTAGACATCATCTAGATACAACTTCTGACCAAGTTTGGTGAAGATTGGATGAAAACTACTTGAATAAGAGAGTGGACAACATGCTGAATGTTTAAAACCCACTAAGTGACCCCGTGACCTAGTTTTTTACCTGGCATGACCCATATTCGAACTTGAACTAGACATCATCTAGATTCAACTTCTGACTAAGTTTGGTGAAGATCGGATGAAAACAACTTGAGTTAGAGAGCGGACAACCAATACGGACCGACAGACAGACCGACAAGCTCACTCCTATATACCCCCCTAAACTTCGTTTGTGGGGGTATAATAAAATGTCCATTAAGCACAGCAATATCATGAGAAGTTTTTTAACATTCATCACACAATAGACCTCTTAAGAAAAACAAGGTTGTGCATATTACCATCATATTTCTATTCATGTGTAAGTGTATACCAATTTTAATGATTATATCGCATGTATACCTTCAGCATTTGTTTTGCATTATTTTGTGTAATTCTATTTTAAGTAACAGTCACATGACATTTGACATGAGAAGAAAAGAAGGGTTATGCATAATCCGCTCATCACTGTTAACCCTTTGCATGCTGGGAAATTTGTCGTCTGCTAAAATGGTGTCTGCTAAATTTCTAAAATTAGCGTTTTCTTCGATTTTTTTTTAAAGAATACTATCAGAATAGCAAACAGTTTGGATCCTGATGAGACGCCACGTTCTGTGGCTTCTCATCTGGATCCAAACTGTTTGCAAAGGCCTTCAAAATCCGGTTCCTGCGCTCAAAGGGCTAATACATGTATATATACCAAGTTTAATAATCATATACTATGTACTTTTCAAGATATTATCTTTTTGCGGAAGGAACAATGAATGCATGGATGAACAGTCACAGTAGAAGGGATTGACAGAAAGACAAATGGTGAAGTTATGAAAAATAATTTAACAATATAATCATTAATTGACAAGAATAAAATAGTTAAATTGGAATAGGTCTAATGTAGCTTTTTGAATTCCAGCCTCTTGCATAATTCTCTAACTTAAACGAGAAGATTAAGTTTCAAGAATCGGAAATTGAGAAATTTCAGGATCCAGTTATATGATACATACTTTTCTAGTTATTGTCCAGCTTTGGTTATACAGACAGAAGGATGATCAGAGGAAGGGACTGACAGACATACAGAAAACTTATAGCCGAATGTGTATACAAAGTTTCATCATAATGACTTATGTATGTACCTTTTGTGTGATTACAATATTTCAGTTTTTACAGATGGACAGACAGACAGACGGATTAACAAAGGAAGAGATCGGCAGACAGACAAACAGACACAAAACCTAAAGCTGCATGATTGTGTATACCAAGTTTTATGATACTATCTTATGTATGTACCTTTTTGAGTTATTACCATTTAAAGTTTTGTTCCATTTAGAAATAGCGACCTGACCTTTAACCTTTGGTGAAAAATGGTTATGAATAATCCGACATTGCCCTATGTAATTGTACCAAGTTTTACCCAAGTAACTTCAGTACTTTTAGAAAAAATTGCATGAACAATTTTTGTGGACGCATTGACTGACTGACAGACGTACGGACAGACATGCAGGTCCCACACAAATGACTGATAGAGGGCTAACCTAAAGTCCCCTCTAGTGAAACATTTGGGGGACTTATAACAAGCACACATATTATAGTAACATGTGAATTAATAATAAAGCAATAATTAAAAATGTTCCAGCCACTGCAAGTTTAGTATGGTAATGTCTGTAAAATATATTATATATACTTTTATATAATAGTTGTTTTAATGTAATGTCTTTCATTTTTTTGGTTATTAACACATCACAAACTTACAGTACAATACATTATAACAAATGCAGAATATGTTTGTCTGGAAGAACTCAGTTTTAACAAGAGTCGCATTCTAGGAAAACTGGACTTAATGCAGGTGCAAAAAGTGTGGACCCACTGAGTGGCATACTGCACAGGCTAATCTGGGAGGACACTTATCACACATTCTTTAAGCCCAGTTTTCGCAGACACGGCTCTAATGACTACACAATATTTCATCTGCAGAGCACAATGGCTGGGAGTCCCCTCTATGTAGCTGCAGTCTCGCCAGTTATGAAGGGGCCAGTCCCAACACACGCCCACATTTCTGGAGCTTCTCTTTCACAACCCCAATCAACGATCTGCAACAACATACATAACATATACATATATGTGTCGCGTTCTGAGAAAACTGGGCATAATGCATGTGCGTAAATTGTCATCCCAGATTAGCCTGTGCAGTCCGCACAGGCTAATCATGGATGACAATTTCCGCTTTTATGGAATTTTTCGGCTAATTGATGTCTCTTCTTAGCAAAATAGAATTTAGGCGGAAACTGTCGTCCCTGATTAGCCTGTGCGGACTGCACAGGCTAATCTGGCACGACACTTTACATACATGCATTATGCCCAGTTTTCTCAGAACGCAACACATATGACCTTCATAAACAACAGCTTGTTAATCAATGAACAACAAACAGATCTACACGAAAATTTAAAACAATCAAAAGTTGATACTTTAGCAAGACATAAATTAACATTATGAAAAGAAATGTTTCGTTTTTACTTAATATCCTCCTTTTCTTCCTCAGACATTTCAGCCAGTAATTTGGGCATCAGTGTGTCAAGTTGATCAAAGATTCCCTTCAGGCCAGCTGAATCTACCTTTCCTGAAACAATAATTGATTGGTTTAACCCTTTGCATGCTGGGAAATTTGTCGTCTGCTAAAATGTGATCTGATTAATTTCTAAAATTAGCATTTTCTTTGATTTTTTTTCAAAGAATACTATAAGAAAAGCAAACAGTTTGGATCCTGATGAGACGCCACGTTCTGTGGCGTCTCATCTGGATCCAAACTGTTTGCAAAGGCCTTCAAAATCCGGTTCCAGCGCTCAAAGGGTTAAGTGTTTCTTTTCTACATATGAGCCTTGCTCTGGAAAAAAGGAGTTTAATGAATGTGCGTAAAATGTCTGATTAGCGCAGAGGTTGGTACATGAACTTTTACATATTAAGCGACCCACGTTCAATCCATACTCCTAGCATAAGTGTGCTTGGTAAGTGGTCGCCGTACCGAACAGTTTGGTTTCCCAACGGGTACTCCTATTTCCCCACCTCAGCGCAAGACCACATCAAAATTGATATTTAAGTTAATATCAAATAGCTGGAAATTACAGCTAGCATATAATTCAAAATTCGTTCCATCTTCAACGAGTCTAGTTTAGTTAACTCTTTCGGTGCTGGAACCGAAGTTTGAAGGCCTTTGCAAACAGTTTTGATCAAGATGAGACGCCAAAGAAAGTGGCGTCTCATCAGGATCCAAACTGTTTGCTATTCTGATAGTGGTCTTAGAAAAAAAATCGAAGAAAATGCTAATTTTAGAAATTCAGCAGACCACATTTTAGCAGACGTCAAATTTCCCAGCATGCAAAGGGTTAATTAGATAGGAGTGTTGGGACACAATCTGGGTCCTCACCTTATGAAGCCTTTGGCGCGGAACAAACTCATAAACTTAGAAATGGGCTTTATACATGTGCGTAAAGTGTCATCCCAGATTAGCCTGTGCAGTCCGCACAGGCTTATAAGAGACAACACTTTCCGCTTTTATGGAATTTTTCGTGTAAAGGAAGTCTCTTTTAAACGAAAATCCACTTAATGCGGAAAGTGTTGTCCCTGTTAAGCCTGTGCGGACTGCACAGGCTAATCTGGGATGACACTATACACACATGCATTAAGCCCTGTTTTCTCAGAGCAAGGCTTATTTCATTTTTTTAATCAAACTGTTTGTTGGCTGATATACAATTTTCTAAATTTGAGTGTAACACCATACCTTCATGAGCAATCGCCAACACCAGATGAAGAGTTGCGTCAGTTTTGTAAATGTCGGTCACAATTCCCTCGTCACACATTGCTTTCAATTCCTGTGTGAAATCCCTGAAAAATGAATTGGTGTCTTAATGTAGCTCGTTATTTGCTTAAATTATTGTACATAAATACATATGAACACACAAATCTGTAAAAAAATTACAAAAGTTATTATTATTTGTTGATGTTTTTTATGTTGTAATGCCGAGTCTATACTGGGGGACATATTCTTTTTGCCCTGTCTGTTGGGTTTGCTTGTTGGTTTGTTTGTTTGTTGGTTTGTTTGCGTCAATTTGTTACATTGGCCATAACTTTTGCAATATTGAAAATAGCAACTTCATATTTGGCATGCATGTGTATCTCATGGAGCTGCACATTTTGAGTGGTGAAAGGTCAAGGTCATCCTTCAAGGTCAAAGGTCTAATATATAGGTCAAAATCGCTCATTCAATATACACTATAACTTTTTAACAACTTCTTTCACATACTTTATATCTCATATGCATATCGTCCCCTCCCCGCAAAAATGGCCAACCTCAATATTTACAAGTTTTCAGGAGAAGGAAAAAACTCATTTTTTTTTTTTAATTACAATATGCAGCTAAAACTTTGCATTATGACTTTTTAGATATTCCTTCATATGTCATAATGTTTAAAGCGATGTTTGACTGTTTCTGTAGTCAATGAGAAAATTGTCTAACTCAAGCTTTGGTTTGGCGAAAATTTCCAAACTAAATGTAAACAAGTCAAAACAAGTGATGTGTTTGTGAAACCCTTTTGAGCAATTTTGACCCATATATTTGACCTTTGACCTTGAAGGATGACCATGACCTTTCACCACTCAAAATGTGCAGCTCCATGAGATACACATGCATGCCAAATATCAAGTTGCTTTCTTTATTATTGCAAAAGTTATGGCCAATGTTAAAGTTTGCGCAAACCAACAAACAAACCAACAAACGGGCAGGGCAAAAACAATATGTCTCCCAGTATAGATTGGGGGACATAAAAATATGAGACAATTGTCTAACTCAAGCTTTGACAGCTTGAGTAAGACAATTTTCTCATATTTTTTTGACTTGTTTACATTAAGTTTAGAAATTTTCGCCAAACCAATCGAACTTCGCCAAATGATCTTTGTATGCCGATTGGATAGGACCTTGGAATTCTTCGCAGGCCGCTTTCACCATTGCGAAAATGTCAAAACCCGTTTTCGTGCCAAAACTGAGATTGGCCAGTTTTGCGGGGAGGGGACGATATGTCTCTCATACAGCTGAACATTTGAAATAGTGAATTGGTAACTTCCAAGGTCAACCATGAAGGTCAAAGGTCAAGTTCTTCTACAAACTCAAATACTTAAACATTGGGGTTAAGTCAATTTTTAGGATGACTTCAAGGTTCAGTCAATATGTAGGATGACTGCAAAAACTTTTCAACCGTTTAACCCTTTGAGCGCTGGAAATGGATTTTGAAGGCCTTTTCAAACAGTTTGGATCCAGATGAGACGCCACAGAACCTGGCGTCTCATCAGGATCCAAACTGTTTGCTATTCTGATAGTATTCTTTGAAAAAAATTCGAAGAAAATGCTTATTTTAGAAATTTAGCAGACAACATTTTAGCAGACGACAAATTTCCCAGCATGCAAAGGGTTAAGATATCCTCTATATATTTGGCATGCATGTGTACCTCATGGAGCTGCACGTTTTCATTGGTGGCAGGTCATGGTCATCCTTCAAGGTCAAATATTTTAACATAAGCCATAAATTTTGAACTATTGCAGATAGCAACATCATCTTTGTCCTTTGATGACAGTTTAGTACAGTCAATGACATTTCCAATGCCAGTAATCAAAAGTAAGCCAGGGTACCTACTGGGGGGGGGGGCATAGTGTTTCACAAACACATCTTGTTTTTCATTTACTTTTTATTGAAAGATCAGGGTGTTGTTTAGGCAAGAAATTAAACTATTGGTCGGGGTTTCACCAAGGTTAACAAAAATAAGATAAAGGATTTGTCCCGGGTATGGCAAGTGTTTTCAGGTTGTGAAAAACAGTGATCCATGAATGACCCATTCTAGGATTTGTCCAGCATTCAAAAATCATCCATGACAGATAACTATCAATGAGGCTATGAATATGAGCCTTGCTCTGTGAAAACAGGGCTTAATGCTTGTAAAGTTTCGTCCCAGAATGGGCCAGATTAGACTGTGCTGTCCGCAGAGGCTAATCATGGACGACACTTTCTCTTTTATGATATTTTTCTTTAAAAGAAAGTCTCTTCTTAGCAAAAAATCAGTTAAGACGGAAAGTGTCGTCCCTTAGTAGCCTGTGCGGACTGCACAGGCTAATCTGGGACGACACTTTATGCACATGCATTAAACCCCCTTATCACAGAGTGAGGCTCATAAGTATTTACATTAAAGCGGGACTGTACGATTTTGTCAAATATTTATGAATTTTTATAAAATGTATTAAAAATTAGTATACATATATTTCAATATAAATTAAAATAAAAGTTAAGAAGAACATGTGTCGAAAAATGCGAAATAAGCCAGATATTTAAATCTAAAATTGAAATTGGCTTCCAGCCGAATTCGCCAGCATATATATAATACATGTACAATGTGAATCTAAATTTAGTTTTAGTGCAGATTCGTTCATACGACACAAAGACACAATTTTGTTTCCTTACAAATACGAGTAAAAGTGTCGGCATCGGCTTTAACCAGCGCTAACTTGTCTTTGCTGTATTTTATGAAATTCGTCTTCAAAGTATAATTTTTATTGCCTATTTTGAGTCATCGTAACATAATTTAATCAATATATTAAAATTTAACACATGTAAAAATCGTACAGTCCCGCTTTAACATGTTTAAAGTACACTATATACTCACTCCAAGACCTTTAGTTTCCTTGCCAAGATGTCCAAGAGCCAGGCCGATATCGGGGGCAGAGTGGCCAGAGTTGCCTCCTCCTCAAGGTCATTCTGTGGGGGAAAATATGGAACATAATGAAGCCTCACTCAGGGAAATAATTGTCATAAAAGAAGCTCTTAACTTCACAGGATCTACTTAAAAGTTTAGTTTTGGTGATGCCACAAATGGTGGTAGGGTATAACCAAAATCACATCTGTGAAGAACTGAATCTATTTTTCATCTTAGCTAATCATCCTGACATTCAATCTGTAAACCCAGAAAAAGACATTGTCGCCCCGATATTAAACGATTTGATTGCATCGTTGGCTAAAAACGTTAGAAAACATGATGGGAAACAGATCCAAACAAAAACTGTGGAAGATTGGAAAACCAAATATGATTGGCTTGTCACCGAGAAAATAGAAGGCGTTTTACGGTTAAATTGTGAAATTTGCCGTAGTGCTGCTAAACCTTGTAAATTAAGCACAGTGCGGGCCTATGAAGGTTTGAATCATACAGTATTTTCATAAACAAAAAGTAGTGTACTTGTTCATAGGTATTATAATTGCTGCAAATGTTTCTTTAAAGTCAGTTATACACCCTTCAATATCCAAGAACACGGGTAGTACAGTACTTCCTGTATTGTTGGATATGGTAGTACAGGTACTAATTGATTTTCAGCGTTACTCCTTTTCTTTCTTTCAGTGGCAGTACCGTTACTAATTTCACAAATCCTTATCTGGAGCTCTGAGGAGGGCAAAGGGGCATGTTGCAGTAAATTCAAAAAGGGCATTTTAACGCGCGGTTTATGCAAACAAGGGCAGACATACGCGTGGTGCCTTTTTAGCTATCGAAGTACTGTTATAGATAATTACTTTTCAATGATAACGGCTATGGGTATACTTCATAATACTTGTATACGTTATTTTTACTTATTAATTATAATGTGATTACAACATTTATCATTAAGTTGAAGAGATGCATATCTTACTTTCGTGAATTTCTTACACATATTCATGTCATGAAATGACCCGCATTATAATACACGGCCGCAATTTTTCACACCTTTCAAGTCTCTAGCTAGATAGTCCGTATATTTGGTTTATCTACTTTGGTAAAGGTGTGTGAGTTAATTGCCATAGCTTAATACATAATAAATATTAAATCTTGTATTAACCCTGAATATAAGATTTAACACGCACATGTTTTTTCGGCTGATGGTGAATGCTTATGATAATTTAAAAATGAATCCCTATCGAACGCAGTAATTTGTGTTTGCATCGATCTAAGAAAATGTTTGTTATGCGATGCGTATAAAGATTACTTTATTCTAATTTAGCCTGTTTAATACTCCCTCGCATATGCTTTGGAGCAGTTAGTAAGACCTACCTATAAATCGAGCACTGTAATAGATTAAATCTACTCGATTAATATAGTCGATCAGATGTTGACGTCTCTCGAGTAAATCAAGCACTGTCGTAGCATCACAGACAATAATGGACGCTGATTTTGCGGACAAGTTATGTAATAAGGCAATAAAGATGTTATTGATAAGGGCGCGTGGCGAGTTTTGCCTTTGAAAAGGGCAGAGTGGCGATCCGGGAGGTCGGGGTGGCACATCGCCATGCTAATAGGGCCTGGGAAAAACACTATGTTTGACACTTCTTAATCTGGGGCAATTGATAGTGTGTATGAGACTGTTGACTGTACTGAAATGTACAGGGCAGCCTACTGGACAGTATTAAAAGTGCCTTGCTTAGGGAAGACAGGGCTAAATGCATGTGCATAAAGTGTCCTCCAAGATAAGCCTGTGTAGTCTGCACAGGCTACTCAGAAATTACACTTTCGACTTTTATGGGTTTTTTCGTTTAAAGGAAGTCTCTTTTTCGAAAATCCAGTTTAGGCGAAAAGCGTTGTCCCTGAATAGTCTGTGAGGACTGCACAGGCTAATCTGGGATGAAACTTCACCCACATGCATTAAGCCCAGTTTTCCCAGAGCGAGGCTCATATGATAACATTGAAAAGCGTATGAACCTGATGACTGAAGTGGTCCATTTCCGCGCACACTGCCGCCAGGATGGTGGACATCACTTCATGCGCAATGGTCTCGTCCAACGAGACACGAGAGAAAACCGTCTTGAGAAGTTCACTCATGTGTTCCTTGACGCTGGATAGAACCTGAAACAGCAGTCAGAATTCATGTTCAACCAGACATGTGCCTGCAGGAGATGTATGCCCCTTCATTCAACTTTTGTCTCAAGTGGGATATAACAAGAGCTGTGTTTGTCAGAAACACAATGCCCCCTAATGTGCCGCATTGATTTTTTAAAATATATTTTGCGAAGGTTACATTTTTATTTATTTTTGACCTTTGACCTTGAAGGATGACCTTGACCTTTCACCACTCAAAATGTGCGCTCCATGAGATACACATGCATGCCAAATATGAAGGTTACATTTGAAGCGACATAGCAGTTATGAGCATTATTCGAAACCTAAACGCGGACCCTCAGATCAAGGTCAAGGTGAAAGGGGTACAACAATTTGTGCGTATGGAAAGGCCTTGTCCATATGCACATGCATACAAAATATGAAGGTTACATCTGAAGCGACATAGAAGTTATAAACATAATTTGAAACCTGAACGCAGATTTCGAAACCTAAATGCGGACAGGACCCTAAGTTCAAAGTCAAGGTGAAAGGGGTAAAAAAAATGTGTGCATATGGAAAGGCCTTGTCCATATGCACATGCATACCAAATATGAAGGTTACATCTGAAGCGACATAGAAGTTATGAACATTTTTCGAAACCTAAACGCAAAGTGTGACGGAATTTCAGAAGGACAGACAGGAAGGACAGACGGACAGTGCGATCACTATATACCCTACCGGAGGCATAAAAAAAACAAGAGATGTGTTTGTCAGAAACACAATGCCCCCTACTGCACCGCTTTGAAATAAAATTTCTATTTATCATTTGCCAGGTAAAGAAATTATCTCCCTTTAAAGCTTGTTACTTCCCCTGGATTTTGTTTTTTGACCTTTGACCTTGAAGGATGACCTTGACCTTTCACCACTCAAATGTGCAGCTCCATGAGATACACATGCGTGCCAAATATCAAGTTGCTATCTTTAATATTGCAAAAGTTATGGCCAATGTTAAAGTTTTCGGACGGACGCACAGACTGACAGTTCCACTGCTATATGCCGCCCTACCGGATGCATAAAAAGTACCCATTTGAACAAGCTCACATGCAGGAATAGTTCCAGTTAGGCCATAAAATGACAATTATTACTAATGACAAAAAGTCTGTGCCTACCTTCACACTATCTTTTGGATGATTCCTCACATAGCCAGCGATGTTCAGGAAGACCCTCGCCAGGGCACTGGACAGGGTTTGAGGTGTGATCCCCATAGCGTCGCCATGGTACCTGGAGAGCTCCACCACCTGGTACAGGCACAGCATCACCACAGACAACAGGCTCAGATCTGGATCTGACGGGATGTATTGAGAAGTTTATGTGCTGCGCATTCAATGAACTGAAGACGTTAACCCTTACACCTCAGATACGCAAGTTTTAAAGGCTTCAATTCAAACCCTACGATACTGATGAGCAGCAAATAGCATAAAACCTGAACAGCCTGAGAGTTACTCACAGGTTGCATATAACCATTTTCACTTTTATTCTAAGTAAGAAAGGGTTAATTCCATGGCAATCAGCAATAAATCATTGAAATTATACAGTTTGCCAAAAACATATAAAGATTTTTAATTTTTCTCGAAAGCATGGAGACCAATCCAGTATTCTTATGTTATTGCAGGAAATGCAAGAAAACTACATGAAGCTTCTGTGTATAACACAAGATTTTTTACCACCAAGTTTATGAGCTTGTGCCCATTTCAGGTAACTCACCATTAGCCAGACAGAGAGTGCAGAAATCGATGACAGTCAAACCCAGCTCTGCTCCGACCCCTATCAGGAACATGTTATTCAGTATGGTCAGCACATTCTGTTGGAGAGAAGCACAGTTGAGCCTCACTCAGGAAAAATGGGGCTTAACCCTTTGCATGCTGGGAAATTTGTCGTCTGCTAAAATGTTGTCTGCTAAATTTCTAAAATTAGCATTTTCTTCGATTTTTTTTCAAAGAATACTATCAGAATAGCAAACAGTTTGGATCCTGATGAGACGCCACATTCTGTGGCGTCTCATCTGGATCCAAACTGTTTGCAAAGGCCTTCAAAATCCGGTTCCAGCGCTCAAAGGGTTAATGCATATGCGTAGTGTAGTCCCAGATTAGCCTGTCTGGACTGCATAATCAGGGATGACACATTCTGCTAAACTGGATTTTCGCTAAGAAAAGACTTCCTTTAAACGAACAATACCATACAAGAGGAAAGTGTATTAAATGAGATTTCTTTGATACGAAAAATTCCATAAAAACAAAAGTGTCGTCCCAGATAAGCCTGTGCTGCCTGCACAGGCTAATCTGGGACGACACTTAACACACATGCATATAGCCCCATTTTCCCAGAACGCGGCTCACTTCTTAGGTCCAGTATTATTTATCACAAATTGTTCATAAAAGGCATTATTTCCTAAATGACCACTTGAACAGCTAAGAGGTCATCAGTAGGAATATCATCAAATACCACAATTTGTTTTCAAATATTCATTCATTCAATAAAATATTAAAATATTCACATAATTATAAGTTAATTCATTGTACTGTCTGGTCTGAGAGACACTAACTAGTATTATTTTGTTTTTAAGACATAAAACCCAACATCCAATGGTAAGTACCAGCCAGTGTTCTCACCTGTACAATAGCCTGCGCTAACCAGTGATCTCACCTGTACAATAGCCTGCGCTAGCCAGTGTTCTCACCTGTACAATAGCCTGTGCTAGCCAGTGTTCTCACCTGTACAATAGCCTGTGCTAGCCAGTGTTCCCACCTGTACAACAGCCTGTGCTAGCCAGTGTTCTCACCTGTACAATAGCCTGCGCTAACCAGTAATCTCACCTGTACAATAGCCTGTGCTAGCCAGTGTTCTCACCTGTACAACAGCCTGCGCTAACCAGTGTTCTCACCTGTACAATAGCCTGCGCTAACCAGTGTTCTCATCTGTACAATAGCCTGTGCTAGCCAGTGTTCTCACCTGTGCAATAGCCTGTGCTAGCCAGTGTTCTCACCTGTATAATAGCCTGCGCTAGCTGCGCCTGGTTCTGCTGATCCTCCTGTTTCAAGCCCAGGACAGGCACCACATGCTTGTCTGCCCAGGACAGCAGCTTGCCATACTCTGACAGGCAACTCAGGGTACGCTTGTCCTAGCATGAACAGAGGAAATCTAAATCTCCTGCTATAATTATAGCACAAACAGAAAATCTCCTGCAAAAAAGAAATCTGAATAACCTGCAAAGGCTGCAATAGTTTTAGCATAAACAGAACAAACAAGAGATGTGTTTGTCAGAAACACAATGCACCCCTACTGCGCAGATTTGATTTTATTTTTTTTACCTTTGACCTTGAAGGATGACCTTGACCTTTCAAAATGTGCAGCTCCATGAGATACACATGCATGCCAAATATCAAGTTGCTATCTTCAATATTGCAAAAGTTATGACCAATGTTAAAGTTTTCGGACGGAGGGACAGACACCATATATTTGATCTTTGACCTTGAAGGATGACCTTGACCTTTCACCACTCAAAATGTGCAGCTATATGAGATACACATGCATGCAAAATATCAATTTGCTATCTTCAATATTTCAAAGGTGATGGCCAATGTTTAAGTTTTCGGACGGACGCAAAAACTGACGGACAATTCAACTGCTATATGCCACCCTACCGGGGACATAAAAAGTGGCCTCAAAATTGAAAATTGATAATGAACATAGACGACAGACGATGCATAAACAACGCACTCCCTACATAGAGTACTCACAATAGCATAAGCTAAAAAATGAAAAGAACATTTTACTGTTTAATTTCACGTATGCAGGCAGGGCATTTTTTTCACTTCTTACTTAAGAGAAGAAGCTACTCAAACTTTCACAATTTAAAGAAGTTTGTTACTAAAATTTTCACAATTTAAAGAAGTTTGTTACTAAAGTTTTCACAATTTAAAGAAGTTTGCAACTCATTTTTTCAAAATCTTCACCAGTTTACAACTCACTTTTTCACAATTTTGAAAAAAGTGTAACTTATTGTTTCACAAAATCAGGGGGCCAAGGCCGCGTCACAAAGATAGGAAAAAGTCCTGGCATGTTACCAACAGTATTTGACTACCTGCGCGTGTAGAAGTAACAGCAGCTTGCAGTAAATGTTGAATGCTTCCAACAGAATTTCTCCGTCAGATTTCACGTCTGCTTTGCCTTCCAACATCTCAGTCAATTTCACCTTAATGAATAAATAGCTTAACTGACTGTAAGAGCCTCGTTCTGGGAAAACTGGGCTTAATGCATGTGCGTAAAGTGTCGTCCCAGATGAGCCTGTGCAATCCGCACAGGCTCATCAGGGATGACACTTTGCGTCCACACTGGATTTTCGATAATAAGAGACTTCCTTTAAACAGAAACACAATAAAAGAGGAATGTGTTGTTCCTGATTTGCATGTGCGAACTGCTCAAGCTTATAGGAGACGACACTTTACGCACATGCATGAAACAAATTTTTTCCAGAACGAGGCTCATTACGTTTATTTCTCCATTTATTTTTTTATTTTTTTTTAAACAAAGGATATTTAAATAATACATGTATATTGTTCATTGAAACCACAATACAACATGGCTTGCATATTGTTAGTAAAAGATTAAATCTTTAATTCTTTAATCTTTAAAAGATTAAATCAATATACAAAAGGGAAAACTTAGAAAACCAGTCAATATCGTGAAATATGGGTAATTTTAAAAATCCCCATTTTGCAGACAGCAAAGGCTAATCAGGAAAGACACTTCCCGCCTTGACTGGATTTTTGCTAAGAAGAGACTTCTTTTAAAAATGAAATACCATAAAAGCAGAGAGTGTTGTCACTGATTAGCCTATGCAGATTGCACGGGCTAATCTGGGAGGACACTTTAAACACATGCATTACGCTCACTTTTCCCAGAACGAAATATAAACTCTGCTCATTCTAACAGATTTATGGGGTTAAACAAATAGAAAACATTCCACCCATTTACAAACTACTTCAGCTAAATATGCGGTAATCGCTCTGGGAAAATGGGGCGTAATGCACATGCATGTGCAGTCTGCACAAGCTAATCAGGGACGACAATTTCCGCTTTTACTGTATTTTTTGTCAAAAGGAAGTCCTTTGATAGCATAAATCCACTTTAGGCAGAAATTGTCATACCTGATTAGCTTGTGATGACTGCGCAGGCTAATCGTGAACGACACTACGCAAATGCATTAAGCCCCGTTTTCCAAGATCAATGCTCATGTTAATATGTAGGCATTGGCAAATTTTGTGAAAAGTCTGAGGTATACCACTGAGTTTGCCAGCAGGTCCCTGATAGCGAGGTTGAGTGCCACGTGCTGCAACAATATCCCCTGGGTGAGGGTCTGGGTCAGCATGTGGGACAGCAGGGCCAGGCCCAGACGGGGCTCGGGCCCGCGGGTCTCCACAAACTTGACACGCCCAGAGCCTTCCTGTCTGCCACGCCCAGGCTTCGGTGGTGGCGTCACATCTTGATGTGTATAAGAGTATGGAGTCAAGAATCATGGTGCGTACTAAAAGTTCAATTTAAATATGTAATTTTAACCTTATAGTAAGTAAGTAAGGAAATATAAAAGAGATGTTCTAAAAACATGTTTTCCCCATGCCCATCCCACCCCACTCCAGGCCTTTTTCTGTCTATTTGGGGAAAAAGTACCTAGCAAAATGGGGATTTTTCGAGTCTTGACATCTTCCAAATGGGGAAGAATTTTCATCGACAAAAGCATTATTTGGGCAGGGGGTTTTACAGCCATTTTGGATAAAAATCATATAAATTATGGTTATATATTTTGTAGGTTGTTTAAAAAATAAAATTGAGCTATAGATTCTTATAATCATAAGTCATAAGACACTTCTTTCTAAAAAAAATAAATATATATTTTTTTTTTGGGGGGGGGGGGTTTTTTTTTTTGAGAATTGGGGAAAAAATATTCATATTTGGCATGGGGAATGGGTCCGACTATCGGACCCATGAGATAGGCAGAAAAAGGCCTGCACTCATCCAACTGACAAACTTTGTACATGGTTTCAATCCCCCCAGTAAGACATCAGTAGCTAATTGTACAAAAGTTGATATCGCATATCCAGCCGATAAGTTTAAGATAACTATTAGGTTATTAATTATTTTAGACAAGAGGGTCACAGGCCCTTAGGCGCTCACCATAGACCCTAAGGAACTAAACTGTTTTAATAGGAAGCGTTCACCAGGTTTTACAATAGACTTGTAGGGAAAACTGCCCAAACAAGAGACAGCAATACTTTTCAACAAACCACAATCATTCAAGTCATCATATGTATCATAACAGCACAATTTTATAACGTTCTGAGCAAGTTAACCCTTTGAGCGCTGGAACCGGATTTTGAAGGCCTTTGCAAACAGTTTGGATCCAGATGAGACGCCACAAAACGTGGCGTCTCATCAGGATCCAAACTGTTTGCTATTCTGATAGTATTCTTTGAAAAAAATCGAAGAAAATGCTAATTTTAGAAATTCAGCAGACGACATTTTAGCAGACGACAAATTTCCCAGCATTCAAAGGGTTAATGAGTGGGTCAAAAATATAACTTATAAAAAGTGTTTAAATCGTTTTACTACACACATCAGGAAAATTGTCCATTAACCATAATTCCCAAATACATTTTTTTTTCATTTGACCTAGTGACCTAGTTTGTGATCTGATATGACCCTATTTAAAACTTGGTCGATATATTATTTGCACAAATATTCTGACCGAGTTTCATGAAGACGTGGTCTCAGTGTTGAAAAGATTTTTGTTTAATTTTACTAAATGACTTGGTGTCTGACTCCCAACAACCCAGTAACCAACTCCTTTGATTTATCATTGGGAGAAATATTCTGATCAAGTTTTATGAAGACTTGGCAATAAATGTGGCCTCTAGAATATTCACAAACTTTTTCTTTAATTTGACCCAGATTCAAACTTATCTCAGATATAATTTGGACAAAATAATGGTTTTACTAACTCATGAAGTTTGAGCATTAAATGTTGCATCTATAGTGTTCTCAAGATTTTACTTAATGACATGGTTGTTTAACCGACATGATCCAATTGCAAACTCTGCTAAGATATTATTGGCACAAATGTTCTGACCAAGTTCACAAAGATTGGGCAATAATGTTGCCTCAGTGTTCACAGGCTTTTTCTTTAATTTGACCTTGGGACTTAAGTTTTGACCTAATGTGACCAAATCATGAATGCTGCCAGTATACTATTTTGACAAATATTATAACCAAGTTTCATGAAGCTTTGGGCAATAAATATGGCCTCTAGAATTTCCACAAGTTTTTTCTGTACTTTTAAGCAGTGACCAGGTTTTGAATCCATTATAACCCAATTTTCAACTCTGCCACAACAACATTGCATAATATCTCCTAACATCTTAGTATCATGAAGATTGGGCAATAAATGTGGCCTGAGTGTTCGCAAGCTTGTCTTCTTAAATTAATATAAGTAACCTACTGTTTGACCCCTGTTACCCAGTTTCAAACAAGATATTATTGGGGAAAATGTTCTGCCCAAGTTAAATAAAGATTGGGAAACAAGCCTATTGCCAAGCAATGATGTCCCCTACCGGCTCCACCATTGTCAGATTTTTTTATATATATATTTTTTTATATATTTGTTGCCATAGCAACCAATATTTTTGATGTAGGAACAAAATGAAATGATGTGCATAATGCCCATATTGCCATCTATCCATGTTTCAAGTTTCATGAAAAATATGAAGAACTTTTAATGTTATCGCAGGATCCAGAAAAGTGTGACAGACAGACAGACTGACACACACACACAGAGCGCAAACCATAAGTCCCCTCCGGTGAAACCGGTAGGGGACAATAAGTGTGGCCTCTTATGTTCATAAGTTATATTTCTTTAATTTGACCTTGTTTTTGACCTCATGAAACCCAGGTTTTGGTCATGGCCAAGTTTTAATTGGGACCAAGTTTCGTAAACATTTGGCAATACATTTTGCATCTTAAAAGTTAACAAGCTGGTTCTTCCTTGATTTTACTTAGTGAACGAGTTTTTTACCCCATGATTACCCAATTTTAAACTTTTTAAGATAAAACTGGAAAAATGTTCTGAAAAGTGTCATGAATATGGGGCAACACACGTGACCTCTTCACCAGCTTTTTCTTTCATTGACCTAGTTACCAAGTGTTTGACCCCACGTGACCCAGTTTCAAACGGCTGCTTTATTATTGGGACAAATGTTCTGGCAAAATTTCATATAACAAACTTGATCAATCTGCGTACCTAGGGCCGGTTGAATCCAGTCTGTGACCAGTTCCAGCACACTCTCCACCTGTCCTGTCTTACACAGACACTCCACGAGGGGTCCATAGTCTGACACAGTGTTGGCAGACGTCATCTTGCGTAGCTTAGGTAACCATGAGCGACTAAAAATATTAAATGAATTATAAACGCTGTCTGCACAGCATAATCTGGTACAACACTTTCCACTTTAATGGAATTTTCGCTTAAAGGGAATTAGTTCTTAATTAAAAAACAGTCTAGGCGTAAAGTGTCGTCCAAGATTAGCCTGTGCAAATGTCACAGGCTAATCTGTGACAACACTTTACTCACATGCATTAAGCCCCTTTTCCCAGAGCAAGGCTCATTTTATTTTGTAAAACATGTTTCATCCTGGTTTATTATAATGCATGTAAGCACAAAACATTTCTACATGATTTGCAGAACAAGTATATAATTGAGCCAAGCTGTGGGAAAACGGGGCTAAATGCATGTACGCAAAAAGTTGTTGTGGATTAGCATGTGCAGTCCACACAAGCTTATCTGGGACAACAAATTCTGCGTGAACTAGATTTTTGCTAAGAAGAGACTTAATTTCACCTAAAAATACTGTAACAGCGGAAAAGTCGTCCCTGATTAGCCTGTGCCAACTGCATATGCCAGGGGTCGGCCTAGGGTCAAATTTTAGGGAGAAGTGACTTCTCTCTTGACAGCCTTTTACGGAGAAGTGGGAAGAAACAAGGAGAAGTCATATTTTTTTGTTTTATCTCATATATCTTGTAATTATTTGCATTATTTTACCATTAAAAATCACTGAATACAAAATGTACATTATGAATACTGATTCAATTATGTTTATTGTTAATTAAATCAACAATCAAGTAAAAAGAAAACAACAAAATAAACAACTCTCTTAAGGCATTCAAGTGTGCATGAAAGTGCTTAATATATTTACATACACAACCCACATATCCTACATTTTTTTATATTTTTTTTTGCTTGGGGCGGGGGGGNGATGTTTGGGGCTTATTTCTAGGAATTCAAACTGTAAATCTGTAACACAGTCAGCAAGTGACAATTTCAATAGGCAGGAAATTAACACTACATTATCGGGAGCATGCATGTACTGTTAGATACAGCATTAATGCATTAGCTCCATAGAGGTTGCTATGTGTGAAAACTATCTGATATTTTAGTGCAGTTGATTATTCATGTATTATTCTTTAATTAATTTACACAGGACGAGAGCTTGATCTGGTTCTTGTTGGCTCTTTATAAAATACATGTACTTCAATTGATTACTCATAAATTGACATATTTTCTTTAGTAACTATGGGTCCATACTTTTGTAATGTGTGCATTTATTCCGCTGTACATGTTTCATTCTCAAATACTACATGTACTTCTATATTAAGTTACATTACATGGTTTGTTGCAACACGCACGCTTTCCATGCGTGGAACTGGCGTACACTGTAAATTTATACAAAGGGATGTGTAGCAGCAAATATTATCACGTGGCTGTAGAAAAATAGTGTCAATCAGTTCTATTAATGGACAGGATGAAATATACATGTACATGGAATGAAATTGTTACCGCATACAATTGTTAACAGAATTTTTTTTTTAAACTTACTCGCGGTAAGTAATTAATTGCTCAGCAGTTGCATTAAACTTTTCATAAGCAGCGATTGTTTACAGTAATGGTTTAGGGTTAAAAAGGTGTGATGATGATGCCCGACATCGTCTTTGATGTACTGTTTTAATTACCGTGAATGGTAAAGGGCGAGTGCTTATGCTAATTGAAGTTTCAGCAGTCGATTTTATGTTATCACAGGTCTGATTGGATAGTAAGCAATCTATAAGCTAATCAGCGACGTAAACAATGATGCGCTGTATTGCCAAATCGGATTGAACCAGGTCAGTTACAGCGGGCGGAGTCTATGGAATCAGAAGCATCATTGACATTTATCTTGGACTTGAATATCCCGTGTATTGATTTACTAAGTTGCTCCCTACTGAGAACACGTGCTTGATATCTAGCAAATGAATCGGGCAAAAAAAAATGTCTCGAAAATAAAGGCGAAGTTTTTTTCTCAATTCTGTTTAAAAAAAAGCAAAGTTTGTGTCCTGAGGGCAAATTTTTTGCCTCAGTCACTTAGTCGGCCTACCCCTGTATGCAATAAGCCCCATTTTCACAAAGCAAGGCTCATTTACTTTTGCTTTCTAAATGTTAGCATACTAATGTTAAATGTCAATTTATTTTGAGCCAAGAATAAACTTGTAACATTAATTTGTTGTAAGACCCTTGATAAGGCAAAGCTCCAAACCTCAAACTTAATGCTTATTTAACAAATAATTGTCTATTGAGCCTTGCCATAGGAAAACTTGGCTTTCCGCTTAACCCTTTGCATGCTGGGAAATTTTTCGTCTGCTAAAATGTCGTCTGCTGAATTTCTAAAATTAGCATTTATTTGATTTTTTTTTCAAAGATTCTATCAGAATAGCAAACAGTTTGGATCCTGATGAGACGCCACGTTCTGTGGCGTCTCATCTGGATCCAAACTGTTTGCAAAGGCCTTCAAAATCCGGTTCCAGCACTGAAAGGGTTAAACTAGATTTTCGCTAAGAAGAGACTCCTCTAATATGAATAATAATACAAAACAAGATGTGTTTGTGAAACGCTATGTCCCCCCTTTATTTGACCTTTGACCTTGAAGGATGACCTTGACCTTTCACCACTCAAAATGTGCAGCTCCATGAGATACACATGCATGCCAAATATCAAGTTGCTATGTTCAATATTGCAAAAGTTATGGCCAATGTTAAAATTTGACGCAAACAAACAAACCAACAGACAGGACAAAAAAAAATGTCCCCCAGTACAGACTGGGGGACATAAAAAGTGGAAAGTGGCATCCCTGATTAGTAATCTGGGACGATACTTTATACGCATACATTAGGCCCAGTTTACCCAGAAATGCAGCTCTATTCCTCATTTCTACCTGACTGTGGGGATCCATTTTGGAGGCAAATGCCCGGCTATCTGAAGGAGTACTGCAATGATTCTGCTGTCCTGAAACAATACACAACCAGCGATTGTTTGAGCCATGATCTGCGAAAACTGGGCTTAATGCATTTGAGTAAAGTGTCGTACCACATTAGCATGTGCAGTTATCACAGGCTAATCAGGGACGACAATTTCCATTTTTAGGATTTGTTTTGTTTAAAGGAAGTCTCTTTTAAACAAAATTCCAGTTTAGGCGGAAAGTGTTGTCCCTGATTAGCCTGTGCGGACTTCACGGGCTAATCTGGGACGACACTTTATGCAAATGCATATAGCCCAGTTTTCCCAGAATAAGGCTCAATCTATTTGTATACGAGGCAATAGGTAATACTGATGAAGTTCGTAAGGCTCAGTCTATTCGTATACGAGGCAAAAGTCAATACTAATGAAGTTCGAAAGGCTCAATCTATTTGTATACGAGGCAATAGGTTATACTAATGAAGTTTGTTAGGCTCAATCTATTTGTATATGAGGCAATAGGAAATACTAATGAAGTTCGTAAGGCTCAATCTATTTGTATACGAGGCAATAGGTAATACTAATGAAGTTCGTAAGGCTCAGTCTATTTGTATACGAGGCAATAGGTAATACTAATGAAGTTCGTAAGGCTCAATCTATTTGTATACGAGGCAATAGGTAATACTAATGAAGTTCGTAAGGCTCAATCTATTTGTATACGAGGCAATAGGTAATACTAATGAAGTTCATAAGGCTCAATCTATTTGTATACGAGGCAATAGGTAATACTAATGAAGTTCGTAAGGCTCAATCTATTTGTATACGAGGCAATAGGTAATACTAATGAAGTTCATAAGGCTCAATCTATTTGTATACGAGGCAATAGGTAATACTAATGAAGTTCGTAAGGCTCAATCTATTTGTATACGAGGCAATAGGTAATACTAATGAAGTTCATAAGGCTCAATCTATTTGTATACGAGGCAATAGGTAATACTAATGAAGTTCGTAAGGCTCAATCTATTTGTATACGAGGCAATAGGTAATACTAATGAAGTTCATAAGGCTCAATCTATTTGTATACGAGGCAATAGGTAATACTAATGAAGTTCGTAAGGCTCAATCTATTTGTATACGAGGCAATAGGTAATACTAATGAAGTTCATAAGGCTCAATCTATTTGTATACGAGGCAATAGGTAATACTAATGAAGTTCGTAAGGCTCAATCTATTTGTATACGAGGCAATAGGTAATACTAATGAAGTTCATAAGGCTCAATCTATTTGTATACGAGGCAATAGGTAATACTAATGAAGTTCGTAAGGCTCAATCTATTTGTATACGAGGCAATAGGTAATACTAATGAAGTTCATAAGGCTCAATCTATTTGTATACGAGGCAATAGGTAATACTAATGAAGTTCGTAAGGCTCAATCTATTTGTATACGAGGCAATAGGTAATACTAATGAAGTTCATAAGGCTCAATCTATTTGTATACGAGGCAATAGGTAATACTAATGAAGTTCGTAAGGCTCAATCTATTTGTATACGAGGCAATAGGTAATACTAATGAAGTTCATAAGGCTCAATCTATTTGTATACGAGGCAATAGGTAATACTAATGAAGTTCGTAAGGCTCAATCTATTTGTATACGAGGCAATAGGTAATACTAATGAAGTTCATAAGGCTCAATCTATTTGTATACGAGGCAATAGGTAATACTAATGAAGTTCGTAAGGCTCAATCTATTTGTATACGAGGCAATAGGTAATACTAATGAAGTTCATAAGGCTCAATCTATTTGTATACGAGGCAATAGGTAATACTAATGAAGTTCGTAAGGCTCAATCTATTTGTATACGAGGCAATAGGTAATACTAATGAAGTTCATAAGGCTCAATCTATTTGTATACGAGGCAATAGGTAATACTAATGAAGTTCGTAAGGCTCAATCTATTTGTATACGAGGCAATAGGTAATACTAATGAAGTTCATAAGGCTCAATCTATTTGTATACGAGGCAATAGGTAATACTAATGAAGTTCGTAAGGCTCAATCTATTTGTATACGAGGCAATAGGTAATACTAATGAAGTTCATAAGGCTCAATCTATTTGTATACGAGGCAATAGGTAATACTAATGAAGTTCGTAAGGCTCAATCTATTTGTATACGAGGCAATAGGTAATACTAATGAAGTTCATAAGGCTCAATCTATTTGTATACGAGGCAATAGGTAATACTAATGAAGTTCGTAAGGCTCAATCTATTTGTATACGAGGCAATAGGTAATACTAATGAAGTTCATAAGGCTCAATCTATTTGTATACGAGGCAATAGGTAATACTAATGANCCCGCCCGCCAAGGGTGAAACTATTATACGTCCCGTTTTGTAAAAACGGGCGTATAAAAATTGATTTTAGGTTGATGACAATGATAAACAGTTGCCTTTCTATAGTACCCATGCACAGTGAAAAACTCATGTACCTGTGGAAATCATGATTAGATTGAAGGAAAAATGAAACTTACCAATAAACATGTTGTTAAAAATAACTCGTTTCAAAAATCGCGAAAAAAATAAACCCGATGAAAATATCGCAAAATAAAACTGGATAAAAATATTGCATAAAAATATTGCATGTGTTAATCGGTTGCATGTCTCCAATCAGACCTGACTGATATATAATCTATATACTACCTCTGACCAAGTTTGGTGAATTCAACTTGAACTAGAGCTTTGTCACTGAATGTGACTTATACCCCCATACCACTTTGACGCAGGATAAAAAGTTGTTTAAAAGTTTCGGATGAATACAATTTGAATTAGAGTCCGGACAAAGTGGCGCCGTTGAAAATGCACTAATTGACCCTATGACCTAGTTCTTGACCCGACATGACCCATATTCGAACTTGACCTAGATATCAACTAGATGCAACTACTGACCAAGTTTGGTAAAGATCGGATGAATACAATTTGAATAAGAGTCCGGACAAAGTGGCGCTGTTGAAAATGGACTAATTGACCCTATGACCTAGTTTTTTACCTGGCATGACCCATATTCGAACTTGGCCTAGATATCAACTAGATGCAACTACTGACCAAGTTTGGTGAAGATAAGATTTATACAATTTGAATTAGAGTCCGGACAAAGTAAAATGCACTAATTGACCCTTTGACCTAGTTTTTGACCCAGCATGACCCATATTCGGACTTGACCTAGATATCAACTAGATGCAACTACTGACCAAGTTTGGTGAAGATCGGATGAATACAATTTGAATTAGAGTCCGGACAAAGTGGCGCCGTTGAAAATGCACTAATTGACCCTATGACCTAGTTTTTGACCCGGCATGACCCATATTCGAACTTGGCCTATATATCAACTAGATGCAACTGCTGACCAAGTTTGGTGAAGATCGGATGAATACAATTTGAAATAGAGTCCGGACAAAGTGGCCCCTTTGAAAATGCACTTATTGACCCTATGACCTAGTTTTTGACCCGGCATGACCCATATTCGAACTTGGCCTAGATATCAACTAGATGCAACTGCTGACCAAGTTTGGTGAAGATCGGATGAATACAATTTGAATTAGAGTCCGGACAAAGTGATGCCTTCCGCCCGCCGCCCGCCCGCCCGCCAAGGGGTTTCACATAATACGTCCCGTATTTTATACGGGCGTATAAAAAGTAATTGAGACATGTGATGCAAAAATAGGTCTTATGCCATATGCATCTAACATAGCTACAGACCAGCCTGTGCATTCACACAGTCTGATCAGGGCTACCCTGTCCACTATCAAGCCACGCAAGGTTTTGTGATCTCATTAGTGGACAGGGTAGCATAAGACCCATTTTCGGATGACAAGGCTCAATTTTACCTACATTTCTTTCGTAAAGCTACTACTACTCTCATTATACAAATTATTTTCATTACTTTTCTGACAGTTTTATATTGTTACCAAATACTGATTATTGAGGTATTGTACTCATCATGGACCACTAGGACGGTGAGCCTCCTTCTGAGAAAAACTGTGCTTAATGCATGTGCGTAAAGTTTTGTTCCATATTAGCATGTGCAGTCTTTATAGGCTATTGAGGGACGACTCTATTGGCCTAAACTGGATTTTTGCTAAGATGAGACTTCCTTCAAACGAAAGATTCCATAAAAACGAAAAATGTCGTCTCTGATAAGCCTTTGCTGACTGCACAGTCTAATCGGGGACGACACTTTACGCACATGCATTAAGCCCAGTTTCCCCAGAATGAGGCTCAAATAAGGGAGAATGGGGAATAGGGTCGCATCCGGCCCTGAAAACTGTGACCAAACCTTGTTAAGCTTCTCCTCAGTAAGGTCCACAAGACCAAAAATACAATAAAAGCATAAAGTGTTGTCCCTGATTAGCCTGTGCGGACTGCACGGGCTAATCTGGGAAAACACTTTACGCAAATGCATTAAAGCCCAGTGACAAACCTTGTTCAGTTGCTCCTCATTGAAGGTCCACAAGACACAGATGACTTCACACAGTCCCAGCATGACTGGTACATTGCTCAGTCTGATGGCATCATCATCAGCATCATCATCACCAGCAACATCAGTAGTAGTATCATTGCTTAACCCGGAGTGTTCAGGGTTGTCTTCATCCCCAGGTGCCGGCTGGTTGACCGGATCAACAGTCTGCAGAAACCATAGATAAAAGCGGATGGTAGTCATATTTCTTACTGAATATGCAGCCTATAGGTTGCAGCTATTAACCCTTTGCATGCTGGGTAATTTGTCGTCTGCTAAAATATCGTCTGCTGCATTTCTAAAATTAGCATTTTCTTCGATTTTTTTTCAAAGAATATTATCAGAGTAGCAAACAGTTTGGATCCTGATGAGACGCCATGTTCTGTGGCGTCTCATCTGGATCCAAACTGTTTGCAAAGGCCTTCAAAATCCGGTTCCAGCGCTCAAAGGGTTAATACAGATGAGCCTCGCTCTGGGAAAACAGGGCTCAATGCATATGGGTAGAATCTTACCAGATAAGCCTGTGCAGTCCACACTGGCTTATCAGGACGACACTTTCCACCTTATTAAACTGGATTTTTTTCACAAAATACTTCTATTTAAGGAAAAAAACATTAAGCAGAATGTTTCATCCCTGATAAGCCTGTGTGGACTGCACAGGCTAATCGAGGACAATACATTATGCACAAGCATAAGCCCCATTTTCCCACAGCATTGCTCATTTTAAATTAAAGAAGCTTCATTTCGAAGACACTCTTCAGGCACCACAATAACTTATTTTTAACAAGCAACACAGAAATTCAGCCAAATGGGAGACTTCTTTATGGACAATTACACAATCAACTGATCGCCTGTCAGAACAAACTAAACTTGAACATCAAAATCCGCACTACCTGTTCACTTTCTGTTTTTCCTCCTTCATTCTTGATAGCCTGCAGAATTGTTTTGCAGAGGATGTTGATGTAGCCCACTGTAAATGAAGAACTAAAGTTTTGACTCAGCCTGGTCTTCGGAAATTGGGCTCAATGCATGTGCATGAAGTGTCTTCCCAGATTTACCTGTGCACAGGTGAATCAGGGACTACACTTACTGCTTTAATGCAATTTTTCCTTTAAAGGACAACTTCTAAACAAAAATCCAGTTTAGATGGAAAGTGTCATCCATGATGAGCCTGTGATGACTGCACAATTTAATCTGGGACGACTCTTTATGCAAATGCATTAAGTCCAGTTTTCCACGAACAAGGCCTTTTATAAAGGTATCATCACAACATGGTAAGGTATCAGCAGGTAAGGGGGCTTATAATGTCGTCCTATTGCTATAAACCACAGCAATTTTCTTTTTCTCTTAAAGCCATCTCAGTATTTTGTTTTTGCCAAATTATAAAAAGTACTGGTACTGGTCCAATTGGGAAAAACAAGCAAATTTGTTGAATTAATATCCCCCGCCAATTTAGAGCTTTGTCACAGAAAAAAGCATTTTTTCAAGATACAATGGGCCATAACTCCGTTATTAATAGATGGTGCACAATGCCATTTGGCGTGCATCATCCTCTTATCCATGTATATACTCATACCAAGTAAAATCCTGATATTGGGAAAATTAGCGTAGTGAAATATTGAAATTTGTGACGTGCAATCTTCAAATAGGGAATTTTGGGTCTTTTTTATTGCTTGGTACTTAATTACACATGCCGATTAAAATGTTAAACAGTTTTAGTTTCAAATTAGGCTTATTTAAGCTCAATTGCATCGAAAGCCTCAGGCTTATTGAAATGCTCTCGAGTCCATTTCTTGGGCCTAGAACCAGTACTTGGTGTCTTTGGGGGGAGATCTAAAGAAGGCTCCCACAGTGGGGATGGAACCCATGACCTCCCGATCGCTAGGCAGACACCATATCCATTACGCCATGGCGGCCTGGTTTGACACTGCCTCAGACAGGCTATCATCAACAGGTTAACCCTTTGCATGCTGGGAAATTTGTCTTCTGCTAAAATGTTGTCTGCTGAATTTCTAAAATCAACATTTTCTATACTTTTTTTCAAAGACCACTATCAGAATAGCAAACAGTTTGGATCCTGATGAGACGCCACGTTCTGTGGCGTCTCATCTGGATCCAAACTGTTTGCAAAGGCCTTCAAAATCCGGTTCCAGCGCTCAAAGGGTTAAGTTTTCTTGAAGCTATACTTTTACAACGGTAGGAATCTACGAGGCTGATGACCTCATTTAATTGTTTGTGTTTTAATTACTATTATGACTCATTTTATTTATATAAACACATTTTTTCGCATAACAAATTCGCAGGCAAAATCGTTTGACTATTACAATGGAAATGGCCCGATCTTTAGAATATGCTGTTTTACTAAATCTGAAATAATTTGGAAAGGTGCTCGTGGTTACACACAACTAATAGATTTTATTTGTTCACATGCCAATGACGTGAATTAAGAACAAAACTTTCACAATCTTCCTTAGTTTTAGGATTTTTACAATCAGGAATTGTGGAAAATTTTCTCAATTGGGAAGGTGCCGTTTAAAGAAACTTTATAAAGGAAAAAAATCATTGCATCTATAGGTGATGTTAACCCTTTGCATGCTGGGAAATTTGTCGTTTGCTAAAATGTCGTCTGCTGAATTTCTAAAAATAGCATTTTCTTCATTTTTTTTTTCAAAGACCACTATCAGAATAGCAAACAGTTTGGATCCTGATGAGACGGCACGTTCTGTGGCGTCTCATCTGGATCCAAACTGTTTGCAAAGGCCTTTAAAATTCGGTTCCCGCACTCAAAGGGTTAATGTTACACTCACCGATGTCCTCAATAGCCAGGTGTTGGGATGCCAGTCTGAAGAACTGGCGGGCCCCTGCAGGGTTTAACTCCATCAGAGCCAAACAGCGGCTCAGCTTCACTGAAGCTAAAAAACATAAAGACACATGTTCATCACAAAACTTAGCCCTGCAAAATTTAGAACCATAGAGACACATGTCCATCACAACCATAAAGACATAGGTCAGTCACAAAACGTAGCTTTGCAAAATTTATCACTTCATTTCCCTCGACATAAAATGGTGCCACTTTGTGAAATCATATATATGCATAATTGTGTTATTGTAACAGCATATTAAACATAAAGTTTGGTGTCACATGACGATGGTAAGAGTGTTTCTTAAAGAATATTACCATTACCAACTGTCCAAAACTGTATCTTTTTTTTCCTTTGCCTTTATTCACAATGAAATTTTCAATAAGAGCTGTGTTTGTAAAACACAATGCCCCCTACTGCACTTTGAAGCTGCACAGCAGCTTTATCCCAATTGAAAACATCATGACGAAATTTCTGTCATTTGATTTTTTTTTGCGAAGTTACGGACCATGGGCTAAAAATGTTTCTCGATAGTAAGTACCCTGGCCTTTTTTCTCTCAACGCTTTCCGATAGTGACCTGAGTTTTGATGTCAATATCTGCAAGCGTTTATGAAAAAAGTCCAGAAAACATTTATTCTAGAGAAAATTTCTTAGTTCAAGGCCCATAACTTTGCTAAAAATCAATGGACCGGAAAGAAACTCAAACTTAATCTGTAAGTCATGCAGGTAGACTAGACCCAAAACAATCAGTTCAAAATCTTAAACGATTATGGGAAAAAACTCCAGAAACGGAATGCCGGACGGACAAACAGAGAGACTGCGCGACTGCTATATGCCAACCTACAGGGGGGCATAGAAATGAATTCTTAAATCTTGTCATGGGAATTGCTCTTCAGAATTATTAGTATTTAGAATCAGTAAAGTACAGGATAAAACAAGATGTGTTTGTGAAACACTATGCCCCCCCAGTAGGTACCCTGGCTTACTTATGATTACTGGCATTGGAAACAAGAGTGACATTTTGTAATAATAAGTGCTATATGGCATATAATGCAATTATCTACACAATGTTATACGTAATACATATATCAAATGCTCATTTTCATCACACTATAATTTCCATGCATTGTTTAGATACATGCAAAGTCAGATCAAACACATCTCTCAGACATCTTGTCTGCACTATCAATAGTTCTAGACAACTCTTTCATAGTAATAATGCAAGTGACTGTGATGGAAATAGTTACAAAACAGCAGAGTTACAACTGAGGTAGGTAACAAAAAGATGGAAGGACAAACTTCAAACAGGTAATGTCAATTTTTCATCTATCATTTTGTAATAACTCTTTCCATTTATATGTCACTTAATCACCTGAAACCAACTAAAACTTCAAGTTGCATGAGGCCCAATGATGGTCGCTATAGTAGGTTGCTGAGACACATGTGTCCATAGTCAATGTTTCTTGTGTAAATGTGGTCTAGGCAGGCTCCATATATGTGGGTAGGTGACTGAACAACTTGCTGGAAGTGAAAACTCTCTAGAGCGGTTTGTATGGGTCCATGTGTAGTTGCCAGTGCATCCTCATTCATGTCGCCAAGGATCATACATGGCTCGTTCTGTGGTATGGTGGCCAGCATGGCTTCAATTTGCTGCAGAAGGGACTCTGGGTTGTTATGTCGATCCGGGGAGTTGTAGACTGCCAGGACATACAACCCTTTTTGTTGAATGGCAGATATGTGTACCGTCATGATCTGGATATACTGGCTAGTATATTTCTTGAACATAGTCATCTGGCATGGCATCTTCACCGCGACTATGACTCCGCCAGCACTTCTGTGGCAATTGGCTGGAGACCATCTGTCTACTCACTGCACATTGAACTGTCCACTTGGCAACAAAGTGCAGGAGTCAATGTTTCCAGAAAGCCAGGTCTCGGTCAAAACTATGACATCAGACATAAGAAATGAAGGAACCTTCAATACGTCAGCGCTGTGTTTTGGAAGAGACCTAACATTGAGGACTGATATAACAGTTGCTTGGCTATCTTTAGAGAAGGTGCTGTAAGGTACCAGACATCTTTCTTTCGTTAGTATGTCCATCTCCTCAAGAACAGCATTGCTAGCACCAATCTTGGCAGGATCAAAGTCGAGAAGAAATAGCCCATCTGCTGAATTGACACTACTAATAGCAACATAAGCTTGACCATCATTGAACCTGTGTTTGAAACTTACTACAATCCTTGATACAGCGAGGCCTTGAACCTTGTGAATTGTGCAAGCCTATGCCAATTTGAGTGGGAACTGGTGTCTGGTTATGGTAAGTCCTCTATTCTTCTTGTGTACAGTGAATGAGATCTCACTTCTTTCTATAGGTGTAGCCTGGGAAAATCTTCGGGTTTCCTTAACATGCTTTGAGTTAGCCCTAGTTGTTGCTCCAACAACAGGATTATCAAACTAAACGAGGATGACAGAAACCTCTAATCCTGACCGAGTCATACCTACTTCAGTGCCCTGTGCCCCATTGACTAATCCATCCATCACATCTATGTTGCGAATAAGCATGACCTTCGCATCAACGGCCATACATATCACAGATGCAAGTCCTCACATAAATCTCGAATCTGAATTGACGTCATAATTTGCCAAAGCTGCTAGTTTCTTGTCAACTGCAACAATACACACCTCTGTTGTCTCCAATGCATCCAGCATGGAATCATTGTACTTATCAACAGCTGAGTTCTGGGCAAAGACATGAAGAGTGTTTCTGGGATTATTTTGGCTGTTTTCATCAATTTCTCTTGACTTAAGAACTCTATATCTTTTGTCAGTATGCTTTGCTATCCTAACCCTGTTTAGTAGCAAGGCAAAGTCCATGTCATCCTTCTGTCTCATTATTTCTTCTAGCTCTTTGAAGAAGAAGAGTCTCCAAAAGGATCCTGACAAATTGGCTCTGATATCATTTCCAGGTTTGAATACAAATGGCTGCAGAACCGGAGGCAGTTGATACAGGTCACCGAACACAACAACTGAAATGCTACCAAAAGGCTCTGTCACTCCTTTAATTTCACATAATCTGTTGTGGATTTGGAGAAGGATGTTACAGCTGACCATGGATATTTCATCAATGATGAGTAGTTGAAGCTTTCCTGCCTTTGCTCGGAGCCCATTTCTTTTCTCATCTGACAATCTTACATAACTCTTTGTTTGTCCCAGAGGTAGAAGAAAGGCGGCATGTAGAGTGACACCAGAAATGTTGTGTGCGGCCGACCCAGTGGGAGCAGCCAGGGTAACTGTCACATCATCTCGGTTGTCTCCCACAACCTGCAGTGTCCTGACTGCCATTTGGTAGAGTGCTGAAATCAGGTGGGACTTCCCTGTGCCAGCACCACCTGATACCAAAGAGACATAGCTGCTCCGGGGTGATGCCTGTCTTATGTTTCTTGGACATGCTGGAACACCAGTTTAAAACATGCTGGTAGACATCTCTCTGTTTGTCATTCAATGACTGTACTAAAGTATGATAGTCATCATCAGGGAGGACACCAGGTCTCATTTCTATGCTGTAAAAAATTGGCTTCCCAGCCACAGCATCTATGGCAGAGTTAACTGATTCATTATGTTCTGGAAGTGGCTGTAGAATTGCTGCCTCAGGGTCCAAGTGAACTCCNACTGTAAGTCTTTCTTAGAGCAATTGAAATATTGTCCCAGACTTGTTTGTACTCTGTAATGTATTGGGCAAAACAAAGATACTCTGTACTGACTGCAAACTTCGCTGTCTGATTCAAGATCCTGGCATTGAAGTATTTTTTTAGTGTGATGTTAGTTTCTCTTTGGGTGTCGAAGCCAAATTTGCCAGTTGGAAATAGTTTTGGAAAGGATAATTCTTCACAACCGGAATCTGTCATGAGCCCAACTGGTGTATTCCCTTCTCCTGGAGAGATACTAATACTTGCTCGCATCTAAAGCTATGTCGCTGACTTGTATGCATGTATCAAGGGGATGGTCAGTCTTTGCTGCAAGTAGTTGTTCATGATCATGAAATGTATCTGCACTTGCATCCGTATCATCATTTTCTATGTTGGTGACAGCTTCTGATACCCTATTGCCTGTTGTAGGTTGAGTGAGGTGATTCCAAAGTTCACTGTCCTCCATAGTAAAAGTCTCTTCCCACTTGTCAGAGGCATCAATCACTTCTGCATAGTGGTGATTGTTTTCTTTCAACCACTGTAATTCTTCATGGACTACATTTGGCCTAACATGTTGAAAATACACATGACTTTTGTTTCTTCCTTTTCAGTTTCACAGGGATGAAACCAGCTGATGTTGGAGTTCTTGGCAGAATGTTACAAGTCTGATCAACATCTGATGGCACATTGGCAACTGAACCAATGATACCCTGTTGTCTTCCTCTTGGTAAAGCAGTAATCTTCATAAAGGGTATCCTCTTGGCAACCAATCTGGCTTCAAAATCTGTAAGTTCATCTAGAATGGAGGGCTGTTCTGGCAACGCCATCTTGTTAACTTGGGCCTGTGGTGGAGTTGATCCTTGTTTTAAGTGCCTCTGGCAGGTTGTACATAGCCACTCTTTATCTGACACAGTCTTGAGGTTAGTTCTGCAGAAATCTGCCAAGTCAGAATTTCTGAAGCCGCTGGGTCTAAACTGAATATTATTTTCCTTATACATCATTCTATGACACACTGTGCACATATAATCTGGGCTTTTCTGTATCTCCTTTAAAAACTGTTTGTTAACCTTATCAATAGACTTTGGGTGTCTTGTTTCTGTATGTTATGCCTTAACAATAATCTGCTTTCTTTTCTTCTCAGTGTCCGATTCCTGTTCTCTGATATTTTCCTGTCTTTCCTTTTGTGTCAGCAGTCTTCTTTTCTTCTCAGTGTTAGATTCCTTTTCTCTCTTCCTCTTCAGTCGTTCCTGTTCTAACTGACTTCTCCTCTTCTTTTCAATTTCAGGTTTGTTGTTTCTGATCTTTTCCTGTCTTTCCTTTTGTGTCAGTAGTCTTCTTTTCTTCACAGTGTCAGATTGCTTTTCTCTGATAATTTTCTGTCTTTCCTTTTGGCATTGTAGTCTCTTATTTCTCATCTCATCTTCACATCTCCTTTTAGCCTTATTTACTTGTTTCCTCACATTTACAACCAGATCTTTTGTTTCACATCCTCCTGACAAAGATTTTGCTTTTTGGTGTGAAATTGTTTTTGCTTTTCTTTTTCATCTAAAATGTTCATAACTGACTGTGTTTCATGTGTAACATGAGTGCTCATTCCCTTTGGCTGAGAGGGAAACATTGTCATTTCACTATCAATGATGCACTGTTTCAAATGTTGTCGCATGTCCTTGTCTGATTTGAAGGTGAAGCTTTCTGGAGGTTTGTGTTCTGCACAACACACTGCAAAAGCTGCTGCAAAGGCCCCACAAGCAGCTTCCTGTTGTTGGCTTACATCAACGTATCTTGGGGTGTAAACCTTCATGTCATATACTGTTGGTAGAATTGGTAGCAGTCTCATAAATCTGTTGTTGTTCTGTAGTGAGTCATATATTTTAACAGTCATATCGCATGGGTCTTGCCATGATGCCACCCAGTGACTATCAAGGTAGTGTATGTTAACACTGTGTTTATTCACGGGCACTAACAACATGTCTGCTGTGGATACTTCTCTCCTAAGAACTTCTACTTCTGTTGGCAATCGAAATCTGATGATCACTTCAGGCCATTGATGTGCCATTAAGCGTAACACTTTGATAATTATATCATCTGATATATAGCATTCAGGATTCACTATTTATAGAATTAGTTCCTTATCACTTAGTTTATTCTTGGACACAGCGGATGAATATGTAGGTACAACATTAGTGCATTTATGGCTCTTATATCTTTGGTATGTACTGCAAAGTTTGCCACACTTTGTACAGTACGAACACTTGTGGTTGATAAGGAGTTATTCCGTGCTGAACTCCCTGTTACACAGGTGGCACACATATGGCATGTTTCCAGTGTAGGTGTGGGCGCCTTTATAACCGAGCAGAAAGTGGAGATATTCCCTCTTGCCTGAAATGAATAAGAAAATGTAAAGTATAAATGACATTCCGTTATGCAAGCGAACGCTTTACCTGTGAGGTATACAGGCCGGTACAAAATGTCATACATGTATTTATTTAATTTCATGACCATTCCAATTTGTACCATTGTAGTAAAATGTTATGTATATTACTATGAAACATGTTTTAATTGTGTTAATTGTAATTCCTATTGTCATATTTTTAATTGCAGTTCTTTCATTTCATTACCTATTATGTTTTTCCAATTGTAATGTACAATTACTATAATATAAAAATGTAACAGAAAGTAGTCTGTTATGTTGTTACTCTCATACTGGCATGCTTATATCATGCATGTTTCATAACTGTAACTTTGTACCTACCTGGTACATATGTGTTGCAAGAAAAAATATATTGCCTCTTCCTGGTGCAGGAAATGTTGAAGCAAAATTATGATGCACCTACCTGGTGCAAATGAGTAATAAAACTGAAGTAGGTTAGTAGCAGATATAGAACTATTTCTGTTACCAGAAATTCAGTCAAAAGTTGCTGGAAATGCTTAGAAGCATATTTTGTAGAAAATAAGTAGTTTTGCATATGTGTATACAAAGTTTGGTTTATCTTTCCATAATGTAAAGAAGGTCCAGCAAGAAATGGCTTGTTGAAGAATTAAGTCGTACATGAAAATAATAAGCATTGAATGGTACATACTTAGGTACTAGTGGTAAATCTGCAATATTTGAAATGAAATGGTGAATGATAATATATCGGCTGTGGGTGCTTGGATTTAGCTTTTTTGACCTATGAAAAAAAAATTTTTTTTTGGCCTATGAAAAAAAAAAAAAAAAAAAAAAAAATTTTTTTTTTTTTTTTTTTTTNAAATTATGATGCACCTACCTGGTGCAAATGAGTAATAAAACTGAAGTAGGTTAGTAGCAGATATAGAACTATTTCTGTTACCAGAAATTCAGTCAAAAGTTGCTGGAAATGCTTAGAAGCATATTTTGTAGAAAATAAGTAGTTTTGCATATGTGTATACAAAGTTTGGTTTATCTTTCCATAATGTAAAGAAGGTCCAGCAAGAAATGGCTTGTTGAAGAATTAAGTCGTACATGAAAATAATAAGCATTGAATGGTACATACTTAGGTACTAGTGGTAAATCTGCAATATTTGAAATGAAATGGTGAATGATAATATATCGGCTGTGGGTGCTTGGATTTAGCTTTTTTGACCTATGAAAAAAAAAAAAAAGTGGTTTTGACCTTTGAACTTGAAGGATGACCTTGACCTTTTAACAGAGTTTGTAGAAAAACTTGACCCAGCTGTATGAGATACATATGCATATGAGATATGAAGTATATGAAAGAAGTTGTTAAGAAGTTATAGTTTATAATGAATGATCGATTTTGACCTTTGACCTTGAAGGATGACCTTGACCTTGCACCTGTATGAGATACATATGCATGTGAGATATGAAGTATATGAAAGAAGTTGTTAAGAAGTTATAGTTTATAATGAATGAGCAATTTTGACTTATATATTTGACCTTTGACCTTGAAGGATGACCTTGACCTTTCACCACTTAAAATGTGCAGCTCCATGAGATACACATGCATGCCAAATATGAAGTTGCTATCTTCAATATAGCAAAAGTTATGGCTAATGTTAAAGTTTGTGCAAACAAACCAACAAACAAACAGACAGGGCAAAAACAATATGTCCCCCATTCTATACTGGGGGACATAAAAAAAGAAATTTGCTCAGTAAAGATTGAACACGAATTTTGTGCTAAAGATTTAAATTACAACTTATTAATTATGTTCAAATATAATTGTAAAATGTCTGCAGTAATACAATTAAATACTTAGTACCTACACAACTTCCTCTTGATTATAAAAATACTGACAGCGTGCTTGAAAGCTACAAACATAACAATAATTCAGGACCATTATGAGCCTCGTTCTGGGAAAACTTGGCTTAATGCATGTAGGTAAAATGTTGTCCCAGATTTGTCTGTGCAGGCTAATCAGGGACAAGACTTTCCACCTTCACTAGATTTTATGTTTAGAAGAGACCACATTTAAACAAAAAAAATCTATGAAAGCGGAAAGTGTTTTCCATGATTTGCCTTTGCTGACTGCACAGGATAATCTGGAACGACACTTTACGCACATGCATTAAGCCCAGTTTTCCCACAACAGTGTTTTGTTCTCAGTTCTGGGGGAAAGGTTACGGGTCCCCTGAGGGGGGGNATTAGCATTAGACACTTCTTTCTAAAAAAAAAAAAAAAAAAAAAAAAATAATTTTTGTTTAAACTTCTAGAGGGGATTTTTTTTACAAAATAGGAGAAAAATATAAACTCTTTCTGGAGGGGAATGGGGCCGAATAACGCCGAATATTTCATCCAAAAAAAACACTGCACAAAGAGGCTCATGTAACTCCTCTGTGTTGTTACCGTTGGCATCTTGAGGCACAAAGTTGTTGAAGATAAGTTTGTAAATTCTCTTGTTTACTGGTTCCGAGTCTACAACGAGTCTGGCCAGAAGATGGTCTATAGGAACGATGGTCCAGTACTGAAATACACACAGAAATTAAATTTACGTCATCACAGTTATCCCTTTACCACTCAGAAGCAAAGTGAAAATGGCTATGTGCAACCAGCATAAAACCAGAACAGCCTGCAAGTAACTCGCAGTCTGTTCAGGTTTTATGGTGTTTACTGTTCATTACCATCTTGGGGTTGGAAATGACGACTTTAAAACTTGAATCTAGTAAGAAAGGTCTTAACCCTTTGCAAGCTGGGAAATTTGTCGTCTGCTAAAATGTTGTCTGCTGAATTTTTTTAATTAGCATTTTCTTCGATTTTTTTTCAAATAATACTATCAGAATAGCAAACAGTTTGGATCCTGATGAGAAGCCACGTTCTGTGGCGTCTCATCTGGATCCAAACTGTTTGCAAAGGCCTTCAAAATTTGGTTCCAGCACTGAAAGAGTTAAATTTAATTTGATTTTCTAAGGGACTACAAACATGTCAAAGTGCGTATCTGAGTGGTAAAGGGTTATATAAGATAAAGTTAATTGAACTTCCATTGCGATGGTATTTGGTAATCTCTGCAAAGGTTTGTAAAAATCTTCACTGTCCGGCTTTAATATCATCAAGGGCCAATATTCAATGTTTGATTTTTTATTAAAATTGATCATAACTTTACAGACCAGGACTATTTTTAAAATAAATTTTATATACGTCTTCTTTCTGATTGAGTACTGTATGATACAGGATCAGTAACTTTATTTTGACACATACTCCCACACACTGTTGAGTGAAAAAAACATGCCTAGCATAATAACATCACTATGTTTGTGACGCAAAATGATTTTTAATTTTACTGCATTTATATTTTTTACTACTGACATAGAATTGAATATATAATGGTCATCATGGGACGTGGCTTAACCAATGAAAAACAAGTACTCTGTTTGATCAGGGGTTGTAATGGACCAGAAATTGCAATCCTGAAAATAAGCCAGTCTCCAGAGGCTGCAAGCACTGACGGGTCTATGGGTGGAAAACCTAGTACGGGTAAGGGGAAAGGTATTATAGGAATAGAAATGAATACAAATGATTGGCAGAGCTCTGGCCTTTTCCGTCTCTGCCGAATTCGGAAGTACCTGTATTTTGCAGTTGGTCACCAATATACTGAGAACAAACATTTGTTTACCCTTACCCATTTGTACCCAATCCCCCTTATAGAACTGATAAAACTTCTTGGATTTATGATGATCTCAAAACTGGTCAGAGAGCCTCCAAATCTGATTTTTTTCCGGAATTTTACAACCCGTTGTTGCAATTAACCTTGATAGTGCGCAGAGTTTTCACTTTGAGCAGCAAGTTGAGCATCTCAATACGGACAAGCTCGGACACATCATGGAAATGGTTGCGTATTTCTGGCAATAGCGGCTTCAGGAACGGGTGACACAGGGGGTTGTCTAGTAGCAGGTTCAAACCCTACAATATCATGTTCATTGGAGTCTCATTCTAAGAAAACTGGGCTTACTGCATGTGCATGTTGTCCCAGATTAGTCTTTGCAGGGACGACACTTTCTGCCTTGACTGGATTCTCGGTTCATAAGAGACTTCCTTAAAATGCAAAATTCCATTAACCCTTTGCATGCTGGGAAATTTGTCGTCTGCTAAAATGTTGTCTGCTGAATTTCTAAAATTAGCATTTTCTTAGATTTTTTTCTAAGACCACTATCAGAATAGCAAACAGTTTGGATCCTGATGAGACGCCACGTTCTGTGGCGTCTCATCTGGATCCAAACTGTTTGCAAAGGCCTTCAAAATCCGGTTCCAGCACTGAAAGGGTTAAGAGGAAAGTGTTCTCAATGATAAGCCTATGTGTACTACACAGGCTAATCTGTGACGACACTTTATTAACATGCATTAAGCCTAGTTTTTCCAGAACTCGCCTCCTTTTTATAGATATCCTGGAAATAAAATATTCAATTCTTGATTTTATAAAGGCACGGTTATTTTCCGAAGCTTTTAATGGTAGGAGCTTGTATTGACCAGCCTCCTTAACTATGTGTACATTTGTCTGTCTGCTCGCATAGTGATATATATCATAGGGGCATATCTACAGTATTTCCACCAAAATATAGATGTATTAGAACAATGCATATTCCCTCAATGTAACAATGATAAAATTGTACAAATGTATATAAACAATTTTTTGGAGCATTATTAAAACAAGATATTATAATTGTCAATTTACGATTAATACACAGTTTTAAAAAATAATGGAAAAGGCATAGTTGCCTACCTTGACAACACTCTCCCTGACATCAGCGGAGCTGGAGTCGTTCAGCCTGTCCTGTATAAGCTTCAATGTGAGGCTGCGCAGGCTGTCGCCGGGGATCATCTCCCAGAAGTCACGCATCGCGCGGAACACTCCGACAACGGAAACTATGCGGACTGCCGGCATAGGGTCGTCAAGCAGCACCTATAGGGTATAAGGAGAGGAGGGTTTACTACCACATATGTATAATAGTAAAGAAGCGTAATCAACAAGCATTTTTGCCACAGTTTAAGACAGCTGTCCATTAACATATGAGTCTTGCCTGGGAAAATGGGGCTTAATGAATGTGCTTAAAGTGGCGCCCCAGATTAGCCTGTGCAGTCTCCACAGGCTAATCAGGAACAACAATTTCTTCTTTTATGCAGGCTTTCCAGCAGGCCTTAACAAAACACTAGGAGAAAACTAGGAATGCTCTGAACAAAAAACTAGGAGAAAACTAGGAAAAAACTATAAGGGTTTGTGAAAAACTAGGAGTAATATCATAACAAATCATTCCTTTTTGTAAGTATAACCATTTCATTATGCAAACAAATGCAGAAGCAGTTTGGCTGACGAAGAAATATGTAGCACTGAACTCACGCCAATTCAAAATGATTCTGTTCAGATCACATTGCAGTTCACATGCTAGTAACTGAGTTACAACATAATTAACACAGTACAGATTAGAATAATATATATCTACTAATATTTTATAATATTGAATGATATGATAGCACATGAGGAGACTGATAAATGCCCTTGAAGATGCGATTTGACAGAAGAAAGATTTAGAGTGCCTGTTCTCTGCACTCTCTCTCAAGGGATTAGCAAAAACATAATAAACCAAATACTTTATACATGTACTACTAGTTATCATTCAAAATCCATGATAAGTAATATTTTGAACGAAGGTACTAGGATGGAGACACCGCACATATGACCCCAGTCATGAAACCTTTTTTGGATGCCATTTGTCGCTTAGTGGTAAAGATTGTACAGCAGTTTCAAAGCTGGGACCAAAATTTGATTAAAGGACAAGTGCTCTATTGAGTTTTCTCAGAACACGCCACACATTCAAACAAGAGAGTTTGTAAAACATGTAGAGCCCCAACTTGCAGTAAAGAAGTCCCTGTGTGTCGTGTTCTGAGAAAACTGGGCAAAATGCATGTGTGTAAAGTGTCATCCCAGATTAGCCTGTGCAGTCCGCACAGGCTAATCCGGGACGACACTTTCCGCCTAAACTGGATTTTCGCTAAGAAGAGACATCATTTAAACGAAAAATTCCATAAAAGCGGAAATTGTCGTCCCTGATTAGCCTGTGTGGACTGCACAGGCTAATCTGGGATGACAATTTTTGCACAAGCATTTTGCCCAGTTTTCTCGGAACAGGCCACCTGTGTCCTTCACCTTTGATCTCTTTACTTTAAAATCATTTGGGGGTCATCAATTGTCAAGATTAACCAGCATACATAATCTATATGATCCTTTCATCAATTTCATGAGATTAAAAGGAAACAAGAGCTCCAGTTGGAGACAGATGCCAACCCAAACAGGGCCTTGAAACAGAATGTTTTGCAACAAAACTGACCATAAGAGTTATCATATTAATGTGACTTAGCCACTTAGATATGTTTTAGTTGACACAGAATTATGCAATTATGTTAAATCATTGTTATAGTAAATGGGTTGAGAATATTATAATATTATAAATCGTGATGTCAATAGGGGTCATCTACTGTCCAAGGTCAATGCATATGTGAAAGTATCTAGTCAATCGGTCAATTTGTTGACGAGTTATTGATCGGA